>JAUZSU010163163.1:0-10481 GCA_034780255.1 Parotocinclus maculicauda | reverse complement strand
AATTTTTTTTTTTATTTTTTTCTTTTTTTTTTTAATTTTTATATAAAAAAAACTAAACGTCTCTACTACGTCAAAGATTGACTGGTCCTATTTGCATAATGATCTAACCCAGTAGAATAGCCTCGCATTCACCCACACAAACACCAAAATGTACACAATGCTGCACACTCAGACTGTAACGATGAATACCCTAATATTGGAATGATGCACATCGTCAGTGCTCTGTATTAAACCAAGTACAATATGAATGTACTTTTTCTGTCTTTTGGATGCTTTAAGCTGGGTTTGACTGTATTGTTGTTTGAGTGCTGTACATCATTCAGTCATAGCTTTAAAACCAACTGCCTACTGTTGTGTTGGTCTCCCTCATGCCTCCCTGACTTTGTGACCCACTGAGGCATGGACTCCACAAAACACTAATGTTGTTCATTGATATTTGGCACCAAGTGATGTTTGTCCATCACTTCCCATAGATGCACAATGACATTGAAACATGAAAGCAACACCTTGAGAAGTTTCTGAACATTGTTTTGCAGTGTGATATGAGAGAACATATTATAGATGTATAGATATTTGGGCATATGGTTTGGGATATAGCCTTTGACAAAATAAATCATTTGAAAATTTAGAATGTTTTTGAGCAGCAGAATGCTTGTTTGGTAAAGTGAAGAGTTTTAGTTTAGAATTAGTTTTAGATGTTTATGCATGGCAGGTGACAAGATATTAATGCTCTTAATTTGGCTCTCATTTTCAAGTAATCTACTGTTTACTCTTTATTTGCTTGAACAGGTCCACCTTTGTAGCCATTCTCCTGCTTCTTTCTGCCAAGGTTCCAACAAGGGACTGTCTATCCAAACGTTTTGGTTTGATTCTCTATGTAATAGAGGACTGTTTCTGCACATTTTAGTGATTTCCCTGTTTGAACTCGTCCATTTGAATTCAGTAATGTGATTGTTAATGAGCTGAGCAATTGAATTAGGTGCATTTTGGGAGGGGCAGGGAAAACACCAGAAGGTGCAGAGCAGTAGTGCTCCAGGACATATTATAGCATATGCTCACCAGGTATTCTAAAACCTGTTTATCCTGTTATCTACTATCATAAAAATTCAGTCATGTATAAAAGTAATTGATTTTAAATTGATATGTATACATCGCTTAAATCTCGTCGTCCTACTGTCACTGGGGACACTGGTGTTTGCTTTGCAGTCACATCACTTTTTTGTGTTTGTTTTTACATTCATTCTTGCTCTATTGTGAAGTAAACTGCTCGACTCCTCTCTGTTTTTCATGTGATTACTGTTCACTGCAAACGTTTTTCTATGCACGTAGATGGACGTCTGGTTCTCAATGTACTTTAAACCTTTGTGACATACCATGCAAAAAGGTAACCATTTGCTATATTGTTTGTGCAATGGTGCAATGACCATGTATAACATACTGTTAATGATTGGACCAAAACATTGCAAATCTAATTTATCACTTCTTAATACCCTTTTCTACTGATCTGCAGTGTTTGTAAGCCTATATTATTTTCTCCCTGTTGTTCCTCTTCTGAAAAAAGGGGACTCTGGTCACTTTGTGTGTTAAAGAACCTCCTGGTGTGTCTCATCTGATTCTATACACCATTGGTTGTCTCCAATCAAAAGCATATTTTTGCTTAAAATATTTTAGTTGGGTCATTGGTTCTGTTCTTACATTTGTTTTAGGACTTCAGGGTTATGGTCCAACTTTTATTTGGTATATGTAACCTACAAGTAAAAAATAATGTGAACATCCACTTCTCTGGACATTTTGGTTATTACAGTCTTGTGTGCAAATATTCACTTTACATTAAGAGAGATTTGCCACTTCGACTTGTGTTCTGTTTGTACTCTGTTGTCTCTTAATCACTTGGACTGTTATTTAATGGGGGTTGATGAATCCAGGGGCCTGCTCGTGTCTCGCTTATGCTGTTTCTGCTGTGTCTTTTCTCTACATGGTGTTTAATCTCTCTTGGGAAAACATACAGAACTACAACACTTATCCTGCAGTAGAAGGAACTAAAACAGTTTTGACTGATTTGCAAGATCAAAAGTAATTTGCTCACTTCAAAACTCATTTGAGCTATTAAATGATGCAGATGTTCCAGAGTTTCAGGTTTCACTCTGATAAACTTACTGATGCACAAAGAAGCTTTTTTAAATCAGAATCAGGTGTTTGCCCTGCCACTGCATTTGACTTGATTGCATAAAAAAGGCCATGGTTACATAAACCAGCACTATTGTTGCCAGACAGTGGCTTTCCCTTTTATCAGAGATGTTTGTGGGGCCCACCCATCATTCAGCGATAGAGCTATCATAACATGCTCTTTCATTATTTATACTAATGCATGTTGAGGAGATTTAGTCTGTAAGGCTAGGACTGACTTACCGGTTGTTTCCTGCCCATCCCCCTGCACTCTGATCAGCAGGTGTGAAATGCCGTTACAGGGTTTTGAGACCAGTAGCCACATGATCATAATGTCAAGTGTCTTCTCAGTGTCCATAGGTTTTGATAGATTGTCTTAACTCGTATGTCCCAGTACCAAGGAAGCACATTTTTCATGACTCCAATTTGACCTATGGTAAATGCAGTGTGTGGTGATACAGTATGTTTACAACAAACAACACTTCTAGAACCATCCCAGTTACATTGAATGTGGTTATTTAGCAAAACTTTATCCAGAGCAACAATTAATACAATATTACAATCCAAGCAAATGTAAGTTAAGCTCAACAACCCAATATTGGTAGCTAGGTAGAGGTGAAATTTTAATGCTGGGCCTTCTGGGTCACTGTCCAGAACTTTAAACACTAAGTCAGTTTGTTTGCACAATTACAGTTGGGTACCTAGGTCCTAGACTGACTTACATTTGGAAAACTGTTTTAATTGTGTGGTACCAAACGGGTCTGGTATGTCATGTGTGTGGTAAAATACAGAAGCCAATCCACTGTGGCATGTGGGGGTAGGGATATATCCACAGCGATATTCTGTCAAAAGGGTTAGATTCTAAATAGAAGCCTGCTGATTATGTTGACATCAAATTAACAAGCCATTGCTGATCTATTCCTAACGACTGGTTACTTGATGAAAATTCAGTATTAAGTTTTGAATGTCAACAGTATTGTAGATCAGCATTAAAAAATAAACTTAAGCCATTTCATTTATTTATTTTGTTTTTAGAAAAGTATTGTTTACATTTGAAGTCATTTCAGTTGGCCAGTAACAGCAATGTAGACATTTGCAACAAAACCAGCAGGGTGGCTTTATATATGCCTTTGGTGGTAACTGCTAATGCTGATAAGGATTCACAGCCTGGTGTGAAGATTTGGAAGAGTGGAAAAAGAATGCATGTTTGTTAATAAGAATGAAAACTATTGGATTTTCACTAGCAAATGAGTGACAAACAGAAAGGAGTGGTTCTAGAGATTTATTGCATTGCGTTCTTCAAAAATGCACTTGTCCTGTAATTAAGCCTTCACTACATTAACAGCCCATCCCCCTATCCTGCTCACCCAACTCTGTCATTTCCCTCCCCCTTTCCCACTGCCTTCTGGGACTATTTCACACGAGCCACTTTATCCTTACCCTTTTTGTTTTATTCCCAAGAGATGTCATCATTAACCTTTTCATGTCACTTCATAGCTAGAAAATGGAGGCTGTATGACACTGAGCACATCCCACTGGGCCCAGCATGAGTATATCTTCTTCCTCTATACCCCTTGATATTGCAATTATCATTACAATGTAAAACATTGTAATGGTGCTCTATCTTTTGTCTGCATCTCAAGGACACATTAAAAATAGTAACATTGTAATTCAAACAGTACTACCAGATTGTCAGGATGTTTGACCTTTTGCAACTTTTATACGACTGCTTAGTCATCATGGCAGCTTTCTTCATGGATCATTGCTTTCCTACTTTCGACATGACTGAACTGCTCCCCTGGGTCTTGAACAAATGTACTGTTTAAAGGAGTTGTCTTTTTCAGTTTCCATGATCTACAGTCCACTCCACAATTATTGGCACACCTGATAAAGATGATTAAAAAGAGTTCTAAGATGTCCTGATTTTGGTGCAATAGCCTAATCTCACACTGAAAAAAGAAAAACATCAAATGTAAATGTAATACTTCTTATACTTTCTTTGTCAATAAAATAGCACTTTGCCTTTTCCTATAATATCTTGTAATTTTGGCAGAGCAGAGAATCCTTGGTCATGGGTCTTTGGTCCTCTCTTGTGCACTCCCCTCTTTAGCTCGTCCCACAGGTTTTCTCTGGGGTTTTAGATCAGGGGACTGAGATGGCTATGGCATAAGCTTGGTTTGTTCAGTAAACTATTATTGAACTGGACATGTGTGCTGGAAGATCCCATGATGACCTGTTTTTAGTTCTTGACAGGCAATTAGATTTACCAAAATGTAATTTCCATTAACTTTATCAAGGGCTGTCAATAACTGTTCAATATAACTATTACCATAGCTGTTAAGATTACCAACCTGAACTGATGTAGTTACACTGTTTTTGCAATCGTCCCTAGCAAGATAAGTAGATTCTATATAGGGACCCAACAAATATGTTAATACAATTTTTACAGATACATTTTGTCCATATGCCCACCACACCCTTAAAAAACATGCATAGGTAAACTACACCTGCCTCATATTAACCCAGACATGTGAAATGATCGTAACTGATAATTGATGCATATTCTCTCCTTTCTGACTTGTTTGGACAACATCAGTAAATGTCCTAAAATGTGGTCATTTTACTCTACAGCATACTGTTTTATATGATTACAGTGTTCTGCACTTCTGTACTGTATGTATTTCTTTATACAGGTTTATCCAGTTTTCAGTTGCAGCCATAGTGCCTCATTGTCTGGTTTTCTTTATGCAGCTTTATGAACTGGACAGCGATCCGAAGAGAAAAGAGTTCCTGGATGATCTGTTCAGCTTCATGCAAAAGAGAGGTACATATTTACAGCTTTCAGTAATGTTTGAGACTTGGTCGTTTGGTTTTCATTGTTGCGACAATTTTATATTATATCATTCTTAAACCCACATTTACTTAGCATGACTTGCCTCAGTGATTTACAGTAAGGCGAATGAATGTAATTTTTCTCCTAAGCTATACTTTAAAAAAGTTAACATGAAATTTGCTGTATTCAGTGACAGCAGTATATATTATACACAAGTTCTCATGGCTATTGCCTCTCTGACTGAGATCTTGAACAGTTTAACCCAATACAGTTTTGTGAGATGTTAATATTTCACCCCCATCTTTCATTTCCTAGGACACATGGGCACTGAGCTCAGATTTCAGCCTGATGGGGAAACCTATTGCTTGTTTACAGTGTGCTATAGTTTATCACATAAATATATGGTCGATCACACATCCGTACAAACTGAGAAACAGTGCTCATTGTATTTCCCTCAAACATGTAACACTCGCTTATTCCATTTCTGCTTAGCAGTAATTTAAGTCTATAAAAATAACAAGCTTTAATGCCATTTTTCACTTGTCTGTTGATCAGATACCGCCCTCTAGGGGCAAGGTTGAGAACTTGCCAAAACAAAACACATTTAGGAAAGATTACAACATATTAAAGCGTCCACTATTCGCCTTAGAGTAAACGGTCGTTAGGTAATTATTTATAATCCACTGCTGCCTTTAATCCTGACCACCCAGAAGCTTCACAGTGTGCGTCTTAAGTTATCTTTGAAGTTGACAACGTCAAAGAAGAATTGTGTGTACTAAGTCGGTGCTAATAATCAGCAACATATTGCAGTATTATTATATTTTGCATACCATTCAAGAGACAGCGATCATCTGATCAGAATTTTTCATTAGCCTAGAGTGAGTTTAATTTGTTTTCAGAGGATGTTTTCATGCTGAATAAAAGGCTTTTTGTAATTGATTGGTAAACTTAGTTGTTATTATTGATGGCTGTTTTATGAATACAAGAAGAATAATTTGTGCAATCCTAGAAGAGGGGGTGTTTTTGGTATTCCAGTCTTAATTTTTTGTTTGCTGTGATTTATTTATTTAGTAAAGTCTTATAGCACTACTTGATAATAATGCCTAGTTTTTTCCCCTGATTTTTCTGTTATGGTTTTTACACCATTTTTGTGTTCTTGCACTTCTGTGCAAGCCAACCAAGTTCTCAATCAGTGTTGGCAACCCAAAGTTCTATGGAAAAGGACAGCATGGCAGAAAGTTCCAACTGACTGCTTCCAACTAGGAAGTGAAAAACTGTAAATGTGTCATACGAATAGTCATTGGGGTATTCACAGATACAACCCATTCTGAACACAGCAGTGTTTGTCTATAGAAAATCCATAAATTTATTATTTATAGTATGAATGTGTTACATGTGAGTGTCGCAGAAATAGCACAAACTTTTTTTTTTTATATATACATAGTGTAGTAATGTGTAAAAAGTAATTTAACCTTCTTAAGTGATTTCATTGCGGTTCCAAGGAACTCCAGTCAACAGGATCCCCATCATGGCCAAGCAGGTGTTGGATCTGTATATGCTCTACCGGCTGGTGACAGAGAAGGGTGGCCTTGTGGAGGTCATTAATAAGAAGTTGTGGAGGGAAATCACGAAAGGCCTGAACCTGCCTACCTCAATCACCAGTGCTGCCTTTACCCTCAGGACACAGTGAGTGTCTGATGTTTCACATAGGAAACAGTGACAGATTGCAGTCTTAACATAGTGATTATCTTTATATCACATTGTATTTAAGTGACACATTTCTGGTCAAGTTGTTACATAATTTGAATGCTTAAATAGTTAGGCGTATATAAGAGTATCCATATAACACATGGAAGTGGGAAGACATAATGACTGTGATCACCACACAGTCACATGATTAGTTTTCATTCACTGGTGCTCATTAGTTTACATTTGTGTAGGTGTCCCTTTCATAGATAATACTGTATAGTTCAGTTACACCCTACACTGATATACATGTAATTTCCTAAAATGTTTAGAAATATTTGTATTGCAGAATAGCTTATTTGTTCTCTCAGATATACATTTGGAAACCATCTCTTTCAGATACATGAAGTATCTTTACCCGTACGAATGTGATAAGAGGAGTCTCAGCAACCCCAATGAGCTTCAGGCTGCTATAGACAGTAACCGACGGGAGGGAAGGCGCCAGACTTTTGGCAGCTCCGTCTTTGCCTACTCACCTAATGGGGCACCCACAATGCTCTCCTCTCCAAAGATGTCCATGCCCAACATCGGTATGGCTGTGGGTACCAGTGATGCCTCACTTTCTTCCCTGCAAAAAGTTAAGAAGGGTAAGATCAGTGTTGACTGGGTTCATAAACTAAAGATGCACTTAGTGACCTGAAGTGAGAACTTTTTTTGTTGTCATTTTTGTTGTGTGAATATTATGACAGTGATAGCAAAGTCCTCTGATTTTCATCCTTGTCTAAATCTACTCTTGTTTTTATATTTACAATTTCTCAGGTACCTCTCATAAAATAATGAAAGCTAGACTCCGAAAGCTAGAAGCCACTTACTTATTTACCATGTAGTGTGACCTCTTTCTGTTTTTTTTTTTTTGCATGTTCAGAAGATGATTGTGGCCAAACTTTGACCGCCCAAGTCAACAGGGTACCTGGTGCGCTGGCCGCTCAATCAATGGCAGCAGCTCAGGCTGTGGCAGTACAGGCCGCAATGGCAGCTCAGGTTGCTGCGCTTGAGCAGCTCAGGGAAAAGCTGGAGGCAGGTGAGCCACCCGAAAAGAAGATGGCAGTGTCCAGTGAGGAGCATCAACGGCTCCTGCAAAGGACACTGCAGCAAAACCTGCTGGCTATGAGCACCCAGATGCCCATGAACATCCGCATCAACAGTCAAGGTAACAAGGCTCGAGGTGTCTTCATTAGAATATACATGTTAAGAGGCTGTGAGTACTTGTATAGATGTTGGACTGTTAAGAGTACGTCTTTACTGTAGCTTGATCAAGGCTAATGAAATTAAAAACATAAACAGAAGTGACTGAAATTTGCTTGGCAGTGGACTAAGTTTAAAAAAATAAATAAAAAGTCAGGTTGGGTATATAGGGCTAGTTTAAATTAAAAAAACGTTTTGCTTTTGCTCTGAATCCATGAGTATAGAGCTGTTGTTCTTGCTGCCATTCTGTGACAGACATCACTGAGCATCAGCACTTTGCACCGTACTGTCAGTTTTTCCATGTCCAAATCTCATCACATCACAATTTGAGAGATTTAAACGTTACATATATGGGTGATGGGAAACAAATGTCCATAGGTTATAAATGTTAGAAATACTTTATTTAATAGCATTTAAATGGCTCGGGTGTTAAAAATACCATTCTTTGCATCACCAAAAATGTATGAACCAAAAATCTTTTAATGGTGTAATCATCAATACTTTGGCCTTGTCCCCAACCCAGACTTAAACATTTCTCTGCTCGAATACAATTATTTTAGGTGATTAATTCATTGTTAATTCACAATGTGTGTTCTTATGACATCTTAAAAAGACAAAGAATGTAATAATTTTGTTCATATCTATACAACCTTTGCATATTTTTCAACAGTATATTGTAGTTCTCGGCATTACTGTCAATACTGCAACAGACTACGATTTCTATTGCAGATTATTTGAAGGTAAAGCTTGATTACCATAACCATGGAAACAAAGAATAACAGAGAGCACATAAACCATGAGAGAAAAGTGACATTTTGATTTATGAAAATATAAATAAATTATTCACATGTTCCTTATTATCATTGAGAATGTTTATTCAGCATCATTACCATTTAAATCATTATTATGTAAATGAAATGTTCACATTTATGTTTAAAGTGCCAGTTGTTCATTTGCTTTACAACATCTGTTACCTAACATCTTTTTTTTTCTGGAAAAAGGTATTTGCATTACCGCAACAAGTCATTACCAACAAAATGTAGTAATTATTAATGCATGATTCATATTTAATGATACATTTAAGTTCTAATTAAGTGTAGCTATATCATCATGATGTCTTTACATTTACTATTCTTCAAATAATTTAAAACACATGTATCACTTTTTAAAATGGGGGCAGCTCTATTAGGAATCACACATAAATAACAATTCCTCGCAAACAATTAAAAGAAATTGTCTGAGTTTTCCAGCGATGGAGCAATTTCTAACCAGCTGTCTTGAGAATGTTGTGGTACTGCTGTAATTTCCTGTCATTTCACAGAACAGGAGTGGTTGTGCAGTGTTTTCTTCTCTCATCAGTCTCTCATCAGTAATTAGTACTGACATGTATCGCCCTATTTTCCCATTTCAGGCAATGACACATAATTGTATGTTTCTGTTTATTCTTCTGAGCAAATTTTCACATGTCCTCAGGATGACTAATGGTGTTTTTCCCAGCAGATTATTGTTCTTACTGTTCACAAAACTGAACATACTTTGAGGATGAAACTGTGTTCACAAGACACTTAGTATATATGCATAGACTATCCGGAAATCTTAAATACCCAGTGATTAGCATCACAAATTAAAAATTTTGAAATGAATCATGGTTTTGACCTACTTTCACCTTTGTGTATTAGTTTCAGTGGAGTGGTGGTTAGGGGGAACCCCAAGCATGACAAATGGTGGAAATAGTGTTCATTGTAAGGCAAACGCGAAATATATTCAAATTGTGAAATATATATATATATTATATATATATATATATTATATATATTTCAAGTATTAAAATTAATTGATAAAGTAATTGGCAAATTGATAACTGACTTATTTCCTTTCATATCAGAGAGCAGACAGGGTTCAGCCCTCAACCTTACCATGAATGGACTGAGTAGCATCAGCATGTCAGTGGAACTCAATGGTGTGGTCTATACTGGTGAGTGCACTTTACATACTGCAAGTTTAAAAACAAACATTTCTTAGTTTTCTTTTAGTTCATAAAAGCCGTCATGTTGGTTTTAATTCTGCTATGCTTGCCCTTGTTGCAGGTGTGCTTTTTGCACAGACCACTGGTCTAAACTCATCAGGAGCAGCTAACAAAATTTCTGGAGAAAGCAGTAATTTGCAACTGCAACCTCAAACGCCTACCTCATCCACCTCTACTAACCCATCACCATAAACACCTCAGAACCTCTCTCCGGTCTCAAAGCTAGCTAAAGCCAAATGTCAACCTCGTTTTCTAGAGCCCATGCCAAAAATTATAGAGGTCTAGCAAATTCCTTGACCACATGAAGGACACCTTCTTGGGTTCTTTCTTTTTCTCAATGTTTGGATCAGTAGCCAAAATGAACTAAAAGATTACAGTAACAAAATGGTTTTTAAAATATTCTTGCTTTTTCTATCTCTTTCATTCATTTAATCTTTCATTTATATATATATTTATTCACAATATACATATATATAAATATTCACAAGTCTTGCATGCATGCATGCATGCATGCATGCGCATATA
>JAUZSU010163152.1:0-13681 GCA_034780255.1 Parotocinclus maculicauda | reverse complement strand
AGGACAGAGATGTGTGGAGGTTGATGGTCCATCGAGTGACCGAGGGTCGGCTGCGACTGTACGGTTAAATTCATCATTCATCATCTCTAAATTGCCGACGTCAAAACTTTTTGGGGAACACTACTGCTAAACACTACTGCTAATGTAACAGGTACATCAAGGTACATCAGCACATTACTGACTTTGTCATCTTAGTCATAACATGTATTCTTATGAAACTTAACAAGCATTTTTTATGGTAGTTTATAGTAGCCATGGTTACTGTATAATTGACCATAGTTCTACTTTGAATTGACCTTTTAACTATGTTTGTTCTACGATTCTAACGACGTTTTAATTGAATAATTTAGAGAAATCATGGTTATTCTATTGTTATCACTGTAAACATTCAGAGTTTTCAGGCATGGCACATTCGCACAAGCAGTTGCCTCGCAGTGCAGAGATCCCATGGTCAATCCATTTTAGGGTAGACATGCTAGGTGAACTAATTATATGGACACCAATTAACCTATTAACCAATTAGTCTTTGTACTAGGGAGGAAACCAGAGTAAAAAAGGTGCAGAGGACATGCAAACCCCACACAGAAAGGGCCCAAACCACTTCACCTTTGATAGAACACAGCATCTTCTCGCTGTAAGTCGACAGTGCTGGCCACCATGTCGCCCATTTACATCAGTACAAAAAAGGAAGCTTTTTTGAAATTCTCTCATGTAAGTAAAAAAAAACGCTCCCATGCCTCACCAATGCCCGAATTGCCTAGCATTTCTATCATCACTGTGACAGTTGATTCCTGTACAAAGATAAATACACAATATACACATGCACACCCACCACAAAACTATTAGTGAAAACACTCTGCAGGTTGAAAAGGCTTTCACAGAAGTCCTGTTGGACTGATCTTGCCTCTTTTGTAACCACGGTCTCCTCTCTTACAGCAGCCTGACCACAGCACGCTTTCCATCCAAACACAAACATGACTGTTTTTAATTCTACAATGTAGCTTTGTGTATGTGTGTTAGTGAGTATACATAATGCACTTGGATTTCATGTCGCATAGGCTTTCTCGTTCGCGATCTGCCAGGCACTTAACTAAGTGTCCATGTGAAAGCTTTTGTAGGTTTGTTCTGTGTATGACAACCTGTTCTGATCTTAAACGATATCAAACAATATGAAGGTTTACAGCTGTTAATGCATTCTGCAAAGGAAGCACTAACATGATGCTATGCTGGGCTGACAAAAAGAAAAAGTCCATACTATAGTTGTGAGCTTGCACTAAATGAAAAAAACACAGTGTCTCCACTGGTGTAAGACAAATCTACGCTGATTTAACATTCTTCCAACATGATGCTAGATGACAGTGCACTCAAACACTTATACTGGAATGAGCACGGCAAGCAGATTTCCAAAGCACTAACTCTAAGTATTGTGCACTCGATAGATCTTACGGAGCATTTTTATTATTGTTTTTGGTTTAGGTTTTTTCAGAATATTAGACATTTAGACATTCCTGAGTTTAAAAAAGCTCTTGTGAAATGGTTCAGTTGCTGAGCTCTGTTCTGGCTCCCATGTGTAGGCCTGCATGCCTTCTCTATAAGATCATAGTGATATACAGTTTTACATACATTATACTCTGTGAAACAGTGTATATTTTCTAAAATGATTTTCCAGACCTGTTTCGAAATCTCCTTCGCCTGCTTGATGTTTCTTTTGGCATGCTCTCAAACTCTGCTTCTTTCCAGAACAGTGTGTGCTTATATTGAGATTGTATGATACTGTAATCGCGCACAGTCGAACCCTGTTCAGTTAATTAGGGAACGACTGACAATTTTTTCACTGAAATGGGGATGAGTGTTGTGTGAACACAACATTTGGGTTTTTAGAAGTGAATAAATTTGCCAAAAGTGAAGTTCTCCAGCTTTAATTTGATTACCTAGTACCTCTATATCAAGCTGACATTCCACAGTAAATTTCTAAGCCAAGTTGTAACTATACATTTACAATTACAGTAGAGTATTAGCAGACACAATTATCCAGAGCGAAATATAAAAGTGCTTTCAGACATCAGTAACATAATCTTTTCCTAACAGAAACATACAAAATATAGAAAAGTTTAAGGGGTGAATACATATGCAAGACACTTTATAGCGCTGATTATTCATGTGTCATTCAGGTGAGGTCTTGTTGAGTTTTTGAAAAGTAGTGAAATAGGTAAAGCAACAATCAAAATTGCTGGATTAAATAAATTCCTTTTTTTACAGTAGAAGTTTCTGAATGTCCTGAAGATATGTGTACTTCCTTCCGCACTTTCTTTCCATTCAACAGCAGTGCACACAAGTAAAGAAAAATCTGTTGTCTTGCACATGTTCTTTTTATTGGGACAATAATACATATTTTAAACAGAATTTTAAACCAGTATTAATACATATATATATTAATGTGTTGAACTTAACAGTGGCACTACCACTGCTTTTAGTGAATTCAACGTTACATTTAACAATAGGGTGGTGCAGTGGATTGGTAACACTGTCACCTCACAACAAGAAGGTCCTGGGTTTGATCCCAGGTGGAATGGCCTGGGTACTTTTTATCTTGGGAGTCTGCATGTTGTTCATGTGGGTTTATTCAGGGTGCAACTTTTTTAAAGCGTAATTGCAGTGCTACACTCTGAAATCCATACAGACCCTGGAGAACATTTAAAGTTTACTCAGGCGATGTTCAGGTCGCGACTAAAAACGTGGGTCTCTAAAGCTGTGAGGCAACAATCCTAATTTCCGTGCCTTCATCCACCCACAATGGCAAAGTTAAATTCTGCCACTTATATATTCCTGAACATGTGCCTTCACAGTAATCTTTGTGATTCTGCACCATGATGGAGTCATGGAAGCTCCTTAGAAAGCTTAAAAAGTAAATAATTTTGCACTAAGCTGGTAGATTTTAAAGGATCTATTCATGAGTCACCACCATAAATGCACAGTCAGACGGCCGATGGAGGAGTGGGTTGCCACCTTCACAAACAGCCATCTGTGTGATGTATTTACTTTCCAAGTTAAAATCTTAAGCTGACTGTGTGAGAGTTAGTTTGTAATGTGGAATCACGACGATATATTTGAATCAGTGGTTAGAATCAGAATATTAGATTGTATATATCTATAGGAAACAGGTAGCAAAAATCATAAATCATGCACAGGAAGGAGAAGGTCAGAACAGAACACAGTAACTGCTGTAAAGGAGTCAACGGGTCAAGTAAAATAGAGTTTATTTATTTATTTATTTGGCTTCTTTAATGTCGCTATCGGCATCAGTGGCCATGTAAGCGACACACACAAGGTTATATCCATACACAAGTTCATCTCAACACCAGTCACGCATATATACACAAGTCAATGCCAATTTGGAGTAATCAATTAACTTTACACGCATGTCTTTGGATTGTGGGAGGAAACCGGAGTAAACCCACGCAGATTTACTCTGAGATGGTTGCCATTGACTCATTTCATATTTTATTCCTTCTTTCTTCTCAATGTGGATGTCCAATGTCCAGTTGGTCAGCAACTCGTGACTGCCAACCACTTCTTTTCAGAAAGATGATCCCCTGTCATGCCAATTATGTCTGTGAAGCACCCCAGAGCCCTGTAACCTGAGGCACTGACAATATACTGCTTACAAAAATAATGGGAAATTTAAAAAATGAAATATCATATAATGAAATGTCCTATATTGAAAAATAATGAAAGCGCTAAACATCGCACTGGTTTTGTAAGATTCGAGAGCCCAAGTGTATATCCCAGAGAATATAGTTCCATTGCTATAGGACAGGGATCCCAGCTGTAAGAGCTGAGGTGCTACTGCACAGACTCAAACCTCAAAGCTAGCACATTTTTGCATGAGGTTTAGCTGAATAGTAAAATATAAAAGGGGAAAGAGTCGGTGAGATTTTGTCCATAAGAATTCCAAGAGATGCCAGTAAATATCACATGGTTTAATTGAAAACTTATGTAATGCTTTTTCTTAATCCTAGCAAAAAGCAAACACCAATTTGCAAGATTAAGATCTCCCTAAAGACAGTTTCATAACCTTTTTCTACCTCTGTTTAACTCATTCTGCAGTTGACTGTATTTTTTAAGCTTTAAATGCTCAACACATGACAGAAAAACAAACAGCCTAACCCAAGCACTTTAAAAAGGTACTAAACCTTTTAGTTTCCCATCTGTTTTGCCAATCATGCTCTTCTGCATAAATATGAATCTGTGAAGAGCGTTAGTAACTAGATCAGAAAAACAAGTCCTGCTTACATTGTTGGGAAAGATTAGAAAAATCTTTTAGATATTTAAGTAACCTTAACATTACAAAAACTCGGATGTTTTAGGAAATACTTAAAGATAAAATATGCTGTAATTGAATATCCCTCATTTTCATGAGCAGTTGTATATGAAAAAAAACTTAAATCTTACTTCTGACCAATATGTGTATGCATGTATGTGTGTATGTATGAATGTGTGTCTCAGTATTAAGGTTGTCTGCCACTTCCTCTGATCTTCTCTAGTTCTTATTGTTGTTCTTCATATGGGAATGGGGGAAGTTTGTGGGGCGTTTGTTTTATTATTCAGGTACTCGTTTGCGATTACATTGTGTACTGCAAATTTAAATGTTTAATTATGGTTTCATGCTTACATGCAAGATTGTATTAGGGTGATAGGATTGTATTTTGTGATATAACTGTATATTTTTCAATAAATAGAAGTGTTAAAAAAAATCTCACTTCTGACCAGTCAAAAGCTTCAGGTGTTAAAGAAAAACAAAAACTAAATGGACAACTACATTCTTTGTTCAATTCCAAATAAGTCAAATACTAGTTGTCTCTCTTCGTTAATAAAATTGGCACATCAAGTTTTTTTTAATCCACCTTTCATACGCAATGGCAAAAGAAAGAGGACCCGGTCTGTTGTTGTTGCGCAGGGATCCCAAACTGGTTATTATGAGGGACCTCTAGTACCTGCATGGGTTTGGGACTTGCTGTGCACATGCTCTAAAAGTACAGCACTGCTTCAGATGGTTAAAAATGGCATCATCTGTCTTTGTGGGAACATGGTGTTGATACAAATTGCAGTGCACACTACTCTGCTTCTTGTCTGACTTTAAATAGCCTTATCGTCTCCACACTACCGAATTCTTCTGGCCTTTCTTTTCAACTATCTTCTCATCTTTTGATGGGTCTGTTGTGGCGTCTTCTTTGGTAACTGTCATTCAAGTTTCCGATAACATTTTCGGTCATCATGTTCTCTTTATCTTGCTTCTACTGCTGTGCATGACTGCAGTAGCCCAAACACAAGCATGTCTGTTGCTGCTGTTGCTGCCGCCTGCTACTTCACTCCATGCTGCTGCATCAACCTAATTTAACGTGGCTGTAACTCTATTCCAGCCAAATGATTGGGTCGTGCAGTGCTATTCTCATGGTCATCCTGTTGCCTGTCAAAACACTGATGGAAAGGGTTTTGGCAACGTTGTATCGACTTTGTCTTAGTGTTCTATCACGGAAAAGTTATTTTGCGCTGATTATCATTAGCTTTTTAATCGCCCAGCCAGCCCAAGGGGTTAGGACGGCGAGCACTCTGATCCGTGTGGGACTAGGCTGCCTCATTATGTAGCTGCATGGTCTGTTGTGACACATTCCTCTTACAACCAGACCAGCATCACACGTTTCTGTTACTTGCACCACAGTAGCTCTTCTGTCCCTGTAAACCACAGTGGATTTCTACACATCACTCCTGACCAGAAGCACCCCGCAAGCCTTGTATAGAAGATGCTCTGACCCAGTCAGCTGGTCATAATAACACGTCCCTTGTTTAAGTTGCTCAGGTCTTTACTGTTTACACTTCTCAAACATAAAACATGACAACAATGAGAACCAATTGTTCTCTTACAGTCTAATGCAGTGTATACCAGACATGCTGCTGTCATGTAATAATCAATGCTCTTTGGTCTGTGAGGGGTTTCATTGGTTTGTCTGATCAGTGTGTGGCTCACATGCCATGCCCACAGTGCACGATACAGGCACATGGCACACGTGGCATATAAATATACTGTACATCGATTAACACTGAAGTAGGCTGCACATATGTTAAGCTATAGATTGCCCCTTGGGGTAAGTGAGATCCTCTGTGATGGCTAATGAGTGAATTACATGCACTTAATAATCTGATCATAATCACATCTTTGCAGTTGTCTAATTGTTTAAGTGGTCATGTAAACAGCGGACACGACTGCTTAGATCAAATTAAGATCTCAAGAAATAAGATTACGAAGTAGCCTCCAAATACTGAGAGTTGCGGCCGGATTCTGGGGCTCGTTAAATGTAGTGGCTCATTTGGGTTTGCTCCCTGAAGCTGTTGCACACTAATATTCCTGTAATATGGTTTTGTTCACTCTCTAAAGTTAAAGGTAAAGATTTGGGCTCGTTTTCATAGACCTGGAATGAAATGCGGCACCCACAAAATGGATAACAAACATTTTTTTTGGAGATTCTGACAGTTGAGAATTTAAATATTCTTTACCTTTTAGATGGTAAGAAACAAAAAAAATTATTGGCCAGCTGCTAAGTAAAAATCTGATTAATGCCAGAAGGTTTTCCCATTATCTGATTACCTAAGTGCATGTAATTTAGCTGCTCAGATTACTGATGAGATCAGATTAGCTGCAGCTACGGGCTTATTATTTGCACATAAACATGCTCCTAGTGTTCACCATTTCTGAGATGCATCTCTGGATACCTTTTATATTATGCATTTAGATCACTCACTTAGGGTGTGCACTCTATGTTGCCAGAGGTTTACGCATTAACGGCTGTATGAAAAGTTATTTTGAGGGCACAGCAAATTGACACAGTTATGCAAGCTTCTACCAAAGTGTCATAAATTCAGTGTATAGTAAAACTTTTACAAAAATGTGTGGGGTGTACTCACGTTTGAGATACTGTATGTTCACATATCTTTCCATCAATGGACATAATGTTTAAAATAATATATTTGTTTAACTGTCATGTGCAAAATACATTTTAATGTTTCATTACATAATGCCATAAAGCTCTATACTTTATATTTACTATCACATGACAAGTTGCACTGATGATCCAGAAATTTCTCTTTGGTGCATCAATAAAAGGTTATTCATATGATGGTTCTGCTTAAACGAACAAGTCATGAGATACAATGATGCATAGATGCAAAGGCTGAATCATCCCATGTCGACACAAGAATAATCCAATTCCAAAGAAAAACTCTTGCTTGGTGTATAGTCTGATCTTAAATACAACATAACACGATTAAACAAGGCGTTAGCCTGGAATTTAATATATAAAATTATGAGTTATAGTGTAGATATGATCAAGTGCATAAGGCCCATAAGGATGTCTGGTTCTAGACTACATAGGCAGAAAGCACTGAATCATGGCACTAAAGTGGCAAATTTCTGGCAGAGGACACTACCATCTGTTAACAATGTGTTCAGCCATACTAGGACAACACAGACAAAAAAACAAAAAAAAAAAAGAATGTCAACCAATTTTAACTAAAAACTAATGGGTTTAGTCAACAGTAGGAGTGCTAATTAAATCCTGATTTACACTGCACAGTTAATTGCCTGAGTTTGCAATAACAAAAACATTTTAACGTCCTTGCATTGTAAAATATTTGTCTGGTTATGAATAAAATTGTATTATGTTTTCCAATTTTGTGCCATAGCGACCAAAGAATCATGGACAAAGTTCTTGGACTGTGCGAAATTTTGGATTAAAAACCTCAGTGCGAGTGACTGTTGCTAAAAAGCTCACCTAAAAACCACCAATAGGATCATAGTAACAGTACAGCTGTTTTGCAAGGAAGGCATTTACTCTGTCACGACGCACTTAAGCTGTGGAGGGTAACGTGAAGACGACGGTACGGACTGTAAAATGAAGAGAGAGAGAGTGGGAAACAGAAGAAGTGGAACAAAGAAGTTTGGGATCATTCCAAATTGAAAAGAAAAAAACAACATGAAAGCTCTGTACAGTGACTCCGTTAAAAAACCACTTCAGGGTCTCAGAAGAATGCATTTAGTCTGTGAATTAAAGTTCACAGTTACCAGTACTGGTAGAAGACAACGTAAAAGTAACAAAAAGTGTGATTGCTAGAAAAGGTTATTAATTATAGAAGTAAAGCAGTTAGTTAACACTAAGCTTTGCCCAAAAACATAACCACAGAAAATAAAATGCTGTAGTTAAGTTGTTAAAGCCTGAGCTTCATTTGCTTTAGCCTTATGATCAGTCGTACTCACGCATGCACAAACACAAAGCACCCTTACTCCCCTCACAGTGAGGAATAATAAAATTAAATAACATCAGAAAGTAGCAATTGAACATTAAATTTTAAAATTAGTAGTCTAAATCTACTAATCTACTACAGCAAGTATATTCAGTTTAGTTTGGTTGCAGCGAGTGCAGAACAACACTTTAACAAAGCAACTTGTCATATGATATTTAACCCTTTTTTGGGTAAATCAGAATATCCTAAGGACAGCTACACAAAAGGCAATGTTTATGTATAATAACAGAATAATAATAATAAAAAAAGTTAAAGTTAAGTATGCCGCTTTTCACAAACCCAAGGTCAATTTACAAGAGGATCGTACACAACAAAGTACATTACACAAAAACATATGTTCAAGAAGAGGAAAAGTATAGCTGGAACAGGTGTGTTTTAAGAGAGGTTTTAAATTCAGGTAGAAAAGTGGCAGAGTGCAGAGAAAATAGTGAAGAGTTCCGTATAGAAGGGGTAGCAACACTGAACAAGCGGCCCCCTACGGTACTCAGCCTAAACCTCGGAACGAACTGCCAGTAGTCTGGCATCAGACGATCTGAGGCTACGGGATGGAGTATAGATTTTTAGAAGATCCGAGATGTAAACAAGACGCAGGCCATACAGTGCCTTGAAAGTAAAGAGGAGGATCTTGCAGCAGGTACGCATGGTAATCGATAGCCAATGAAGCAGCTTTAAAACAGGGGTGATGTGTTCAAACTGTTTTGTGCCAGTTAGAATCCTAGCAGCAGAAGTTTAACTATTTGAAGGTACTGCAATGAGAATTTGATGGTAGCCCATATAGTAATGTGTTGCAACAGTCCAGTCGAGAGGTTACAAAGGCATGAACCAGTGTCTCCGCAGCTGTAATGGATAGTAGGGGGCGGATACGAGAGATGTAACGTAGGTGAAAACAGGCAGATTTAGCCAGAGATTTGATATGCGGTTCAAAACAGAGTACCGGGGTTGAACAAAACGCAGAAATTGCGAACAGTAGCATCAACTAAAATTTATTAATTTAGTAAAGCTCATTTTTTTTATCCACTTACTCGTTAAATAATCAGTAGAATACTTAATTATTAAAATCGATAACGGCAGTCCTAGTCTGAGCTCGAGTCAGCAGAAAGAATGTCATGTTGATTTCTCACTAATGTTATCATAATGAGGCCAAAAATACACAGAATGGAAAAAAAACAGCACAAACATTACAGCTTCCAGGCATGAAACTACCTAACCAGCAAGAAAAAAAAACACTTTATATGAATCAGGTATGATGCATCTAAAGTGCAGACTAATGCAGCATGTAATTATCTCATCTCATTTATTAGTAGGTTTATCATTATAATTCTTAATTATAAGATTATCATACATCCGCAAAGGAAAGCGCATGATAACTCTGTCTGTCGCACATTTGATGAGAAAAATTATGGGAATTCTCATACAGCATAACATAATTGTAATAATCTTTAAAAGACACTGACAACACACAGAATGGGCTCAAATGACATTAAAGAGAACATGCTGAAAAGTACAAAACACACCAAGAGAAAATTCAGTTCACTGATGTTGTGTATACACAACTGAGGAGTCATTCAATTGTGTACGTGTTTGAGTGCGAGTGTGTATTTACCGAAGCCCTGCCAATTCATCCAGTTACAAAATGTAATACTCCCATGAACATTAAAAGGTTAGCTCTAGTATCATGTGATCTGTCTAAGACTTGTTGGTAAATTCATAAAGATACCAAGCACCGAATGAGCCTGGACTTGATCACAATTCTCACTTCTTACACAGCGGATATGAAAGCCCCAGGCTGTTGCAACAGGAACTACATTTCAAAGAATTGTGGAAGTAATCATCTATTGAACACCTACGTGCAGAAATGAAAGGGTTCCATCACCACGTACATACGGAGGATTAGATCGATGTTCTGATGAAAGATAATGGTGGGAAAATGTCCTGTATATCATACGTCAGAAGAGAAGTGTCTTCTCTCTGGGGATCAGCTGGATATGAAAGATGCGAGGCACACGCAGTGTGTTTAAATGCACTTAATCTAATATCTGTGAAAAATCAGATCAAATCAACACATCTACTTGAGTGATCAGATAACGAGAAGCCTCTGGGTTTACATAAGTCAAGTGAATAATCTCACAGAAATGTGTCTCAAACTTCAAGCTTTATTATTAAATAATCAAGTTATCCCTTTTTCCAAGACTACACTGCGTTTCAGAATCTGAACAGACTTTCTAGCCATTTTCCTGCCTTTAGTTTGGTGGTGTGTTCAAATCTGGGAGAAATACCATAAGAGAAAATGCAAGTGGAAAGAGACCCCAAAATAAAGACTTCAGAACCTTTTTAGACCCGTCAACCATGTTGGTCACACTGTGTGTGTGTGTGTGTGCAGAGACCGACTGAGAAAATGGATTGAAATCAGGTAACTACATGCAATTAGTAGTCTGATTACTCTGGTAAAATCCATTATGTGAGAACACACGGACAGTATGGATATTTTATTTACAAGCAACTATCTATCCTTCTCCTTTTGGCATAATTGTTCTCCGACACTGGTATCAGCTTAGATTTTAAGAAAATTGGCACTACATTGCATTGGTAGTTACAGGACTTTTATTTGATTTCATTAAGTACTGTACAGTATTAATTAAATCAAATATTATAATAACTTCCATTATATTGCGTTTCCATTAACATTATTGTTTAAAATAAAACAAATGTGAAAAGCAGCTAAACTACTGTGTGCCTCCATGCTAATGTCCAGGCAATGTCTTGCTTCACAATGGCGCATGCCTGTATTTTGGTTTTTTTTAGCCTCTGGGCTATGGCAGTTCGAAAGTTACAGACTAATTTTCGGCATGGGTAAACTACTAAAATGCATAACTCAATAATTAGTACATGTATCAACTACTCAACTGTGAAACTGCACATATTGCATATTATATTTTGTTATAGTAAGTGAATAACATCTTATGAAAACAAAACACTATTTTGAGAATCATTGTAAAGTCAGTGTGTACAAGAACTGTAATGTTATTATTCTGGTATTGGTACTCTGTATCGACAGGGACCCAAATGCAAGTACCTGTGCTAGGTATACCAAAAAGCAGAATCTGTGAATCCTTATATAAATTAAATAATATAGTAATAATAAGTGAAATCAATAATATTCAATAAGCAAAAATGTTGCGCTAAAAGGTCACGCATTTCTTGTTCGGTAAACGTTGCAAAGCATTTTTGTGTTGGCAGCTATAGAACAGGCTCTTAAACTGACTACTGACTACTAACTACTATAGGTGTTATATTTTAGACCTGTGGGAACCACTGTGTTCCTCCAAAGCATCTAACAGTGTTCAGATGTTCATTAATTACAGTTTTGCCGATTCTGGGTCCAGTTCACATTCCACAAACGCAGACAGAGGGAGGACTACAGAAAGGGATGGTAAGATTAATAAGACAGATACAGTAGGGGAAAATCAAAGATCCATCTTTCAGTGGTCAGGGTTTGGCTTTTAGGATTATGATGATCAGTTAAAACTGCCCAAATCTTTCTTAATTAAACAATCATGGAATGAATAACACAAAGACATAATACAGTGGTACCTCAGTACTTGCCGTTAATAAAGTAATTTGGAACAAAAGTATAATTTCCCACAAGGGATAATGTAAGTGGAATTAATCTGTTCCCGAACTCCAGTAAATCCACACCGTAAAAGGCATTACATCCATTAATGGAGTTACATTGTACAGGTGCTCCCCTATTTATGAATGGCTTATGTTCTGACAAGTTCATCCAAAGTAATATGTATCATGAAATTATGAGTCTAATATATTCATATAATAGAGGCTTATTGTTTAAAACTTTTATACCATGACTTTAGTGAGTAATGCATTGAAAGTGAAAACCAAAACACTATTGGTGATCTCTGGGCGTTAGCTGCTAACGCAAGCTGCTCAGCCTAAAAGTGACTGGAAAACCCAGTCCTTAATTTCCTTTCACTTGGCTGTATTCATCAACGACTTTAAAACCCATTTCAACAAGTTCCAAGTTAGCCAATAACTGGGGTACCAATGTAAACAATACTATAAAGGTTATCCTAGGTTGTACTCCAGCCCCCTAGAGTTTACGGACACACTACAAATAAAGCTGAACAGTGGGTTACAGGCAAAGCTTTATTAGTCACTGACACTCAAGACAAACGTATATCCGAAGTACCTGGGTTGCAGTGTTCTACTGTGCTAGCCCTATTTTACTTGGACCTAAGTTTGAGTGGGTCAGTGTGTGTCACACTCAGATGGATTGGCATGACCTCCAGGGTGCACACATTCCCATGTATACAATGCTGGCCAAAAGAATAACCACATATGTTCAAGAAATGTTGGATTTCCACCCCCCCCCCAACATGCAAGTTAGGAGTTTCAACTATTATTCAACTTGGTTAACTACCAAATTAGCTAGCAACTAATTTAAGTCAGTTAGTTGGTAACATCATTGCACATTTCTCAATCTAAACAGGAACATTTTCACATAACTGCTTCCTGGGGAGTTAGCAAAAGCACAATCACGTCCTCAATGACAAAATCCCCAAGTGTGGGAACATTTTACTCTGAAAAAAAGGTCATAAGTTGTACTATTTGTAAATCCAACCTTAGCTGGCATGGGTGCATGTCCTCCAAAAATGTTCAAATCATTTTCTATTTCAAAATGAAAAAAAAATCGTTAATGGTTTCTCGAGTATTCTGTGACTGTTCTCCATGAACATACAAGGGAGCAGGATAAAGAGTTATAAGCAAAATGGAAGGTTTACCCACAATCAATCAAATTTAACTGTTCACAGAGAACAAGTTTGCCACTGCTGAATTTTAATGGATCTCACATTTCTGGTTGGAGAAACTGATTTACTGTATTAACTTTGCACATCAAAGGTGCTCACCAAAATTAGGGGATATTTCATTGCGCTATATTTCATTTTGAAACATCCCCCAACTGTTCCAGGAATGTTCCCATGGAAAGTTCATTAAAACAGTAAATTTAACAAGGTTTTCATCTTTGTTGATGAAATGCCTAAAACTAAATCAAGCTAAATGCAATGTACGTTGACAGCTACATAGAACGTAATTCTAACTCAACAGTCAGATTAGTCGCCCATCAAAATAGTTGTTTGTTGTAGAAATGGTCTAAGTATACCTCCCATCCCAAACAAGATTTTACCTGTATACTTCATAAAGCTTTAAATTAGGGATGCACCGATCCGATATTAGGATCGGATATCAGTGCCGATATGAACAACATTAGCTGGATCGGACATCGGTTAAACAGGCCGATCCACTAGACCGA
>JAUZSU010163141.1:0-13682 GCA_034780255.1 Parotocinclus maculicauda | reverse complement strand
TGGCACAAGCTTAAACTGAACACAATGTTCGATCCCTCAGATGGTACTGCATCAAGAACCATCATTCAGCATTAGGTGGTGTGGTGTCTTTAGCTCCATACAGTATGTGGTTCCTATTTTCATGAATCAAATACAGCCAACCTATATAAGGGCATAGTTATAGCAGATATTCAGAGGAGTTTCACATTGGCCTCAAATTCTTTCTCAAGCAAGCCATGGTGCTTGATGGGATACTTTTCATCCTTGTAATAACCCTCCTTTACACAAGTAAGATAATGTCAGAAGAGATTCCTTCATCGCTTTCACAGCATTGCTATTTAATAACCAACACCGATATAACCAAATGGACATGGGATTACTTTGGCAAATCTAGAACGGACCATAGTGAAAATGTCTACTGTGATCAGACAAATCAGTACTCCAGGATAAACTGTAGACCATCTCTCCATCACTGCTCCTTAAAATCCCATCTTGGGCTCCTTAAAATGTCTCTGCTTTCTGATTAAATCGGAAATAATAATATTAAAGGCTATTGGAGCCAAATTGCTTCTTATGGGAATAAAAAAACAACAAAAATAACATCATAACTCAAAGTACATTTTATATATATATATATAAAAGAACTTTAATATACATGTAAGCATGTAAACAAATTCTTAATATCTAACATAAGTCACTTGCACAGGTTTTCTTCAGGTCGCCCTTCATCCACTCTTCAAAGGTCACCACGACCTCTTTCCACTGCTGACCCTGGTCAGCCAGCAAGATCCGCATTGTGTTGCATCTCCCTGTACAGCATAACAAAACATCAGCAGGTCATTACTACAGTTTGATCTTCAAGGCCCTCTGGCATGCATGTATGCCCACTGAGCACTTTATTTGGAACACCTGTACACTTCCTAATTCATGAAATTATCTAACTGACAAACGTGGCAGCAATGCATTGCATAAAAATGTAGTCACAGCATGAGCATTGGTACCAGGCACTGCAATATATAGAGTATATATAGTATATGGTAATTTTAAAAAACATCCAGTAAGTGGAAGTTCTGCGGACGGAACTATAGAAAGACTACACTTACGCATCCCATGCAGAAAAGTATACTAGAACGCACAACATGTAAAAGATCATTTTGGATACCAGTTGTGTCAGCCAAGAAATGAAAAAAGAAGCTGCAGTGGGCAAAGGTTCACAAAAACTGAAGTCATTTGGCACCAACTGCTTGAATCCATTGACAAACCTCCTTGACACCAGACTGGTGATGGTGGTGTAATGGTGTGGTGAGGGTCTCTTGGCACACTTTGCATCCATTAATAGAAATCAATCATCGCTTGTTTTGCACATGCCATAGCCAATTTAAGTGCTGTTGCTGACCATGTGCATCCCTTCGTAGAAACCCATTACCTATCTTCTTATGGCTACTTCCAGCATGATATTGCTATAAACCACAAAGCAACAGTCATCTCAAACTGGTTTCAACAACATTACAATTAGTTCTTTAGTGATCTTCCAAGTTACCAGATCTCAAATTTACCAGAACAGCTTTGGGATCTGATTTGAACAGGATTGAGCAATTGGAATTGTGGAGTAATCCCATGGAATAGAATCTCAAAGGAATGTTTCGAACATCTTGTGAAAGCCATGCAAGAACTGAGGCAAACGTTTTGAGAGCAAAGAAAAGCTCTACCCCGTATTAGTACAGTGTTCCTAATATAGTGACTAGTATAAGTTGATATTTAAATTGTATTGATGACAATACAATATGTGAACCAGCATGACAAAGTGGATGTGAATCATGGTGAAACAAAACATTTGTGTACAAAATATAATCATCCATAAATTGTGTTAAGGCTTATTATTCTGTCTTTTTTATTGTATACGCAACTTTTCATATTCAACAAATGTTTGAGAGTCCTGATTTTCAGATCTGGAAATGTGGATATATTTGTATAAAAGCAGAATTCACTTGCTCCAATTTTCCTTTGTGGGTTGTATTCAAATTCAACCATTGTCTCTAATGTAGGCCATAGTTTTAAAACAGCAGTCTGATTAGACAGCTGTAGAAAATGCTGGAAGGGAGATTGTCAGATATGTCAATCTTTGCAAACTTTGAAATGCTAAAAATAGTATTATAAGTATTTAAATATCTTTCGGGCTTGGCCGTATATGGATGTGCAACAGACACCAATATGTATGAAGAAGTTCATTTCCATAAGCCAAGTCTTTACTGCACTAAATAAAGTGCATTTAAATTTACAGACCTTCAGCCCTTTCTGTCTTTTTCAGTGGGCAAAAATCATTCAGTTTCACTAATGGCTTACTTGTTAGTATCTAAACTATACCTTTTACATTTACAGTATTTAGCAGACGCCCTTACTCAGAAAGTAAGAAAGTGCCATTTAGGCATGTTGCTTAATGAAGGTACTGTTTCCCTAATCATTTTCCTTCATAACTTGGATAAATGTGTCTATTAGGAAAATTAGATCACTTTAATAATGTGGTTTAATTTGCAAAAAGACAGAGTTGTGAAAATCTTCGTACATTCTTACTTTGTGCATTCTATTTAGGATGCAAGTGCAATCGTTTTACTACTTCTATAGCATTTGCATTCAGCTAATGTAGTTGAGTGCTAGAAACTAAGAGCTTTTGTGCAGGAGAATGGTAGATGCCATGCCAAATCATGCCATTTTGGATCAGATTTTATGCCTTTTGATTTTATGCCAAGCTGGTGACATACCTTTTACTGGAAAGTAAGTGATCGTGTAGGGTACCACTGAAATGGGGAAAAGGAGAGAGCACAGTTAATGCAGGTAAAACCTTGTATCAGTTACAAAGTAGCTATATTAATTCATTACATTTACATCCATAGTCACGTGTGCATTACACATTTACATAATTGTGCCAAACTTTGTATACAACAAACCACAGAATACTTTTCATTTATGAAAATAGAGCTTATTTCCTAGACATTGATTGAGACTTATCTTGTACTAAAGTGAAATATCAATGGCAGTTCACTACGGAAAGTCAATTTAAGTCAAAGATTAAGACTAAACTTGACATGGGAACTTAAGGGTGTCTGCATTCAGACCTTAAAGCTTTGTAGTCTGTTGAGGTAATTTTTTTGACCGATGTAAAACTATGTAATGCATTTTTGTTAAGAGTCCTTACATTTACACAAAAAGTTTTTGAGCTTTAGCTTCCACCTGGGTATCTTAACCCTTTAAATGTAACTCCTCAACATTGCATCATCTTGCAAACCGGTACAAGCAGTTAATACGGGATGAAATTACACAACATGTAAAATGTTTCACATGCCTCAAGTAACATGCTTGCCTTTTCCAGACGTTGAAGTGATTGATGTCAGAAATAATGCATTTACTTAACACTTTTTGGTTGTAAGTGCACTTGTTACAGAAACACACCCTATAGTTGTGCACATTCAAGAAAACAGGTTTGTCTATTCAAGTGAAAAAGGCATGTTTGAACAAGACACATCAGGTATACAAAAATACAGCTGCATTTTCCCCCTATTTATTCTGGTCAGGCGGTTATGGAGTCTGGAGACTTACTTGGAATTCACGGGATGTAGTCAAAGATGAATAACTGGACTTTGTGCTAGTCCATCTCAGCATTCCGTAAACACACCCACTGACCTTCTCATTCCTTGCATAAAACACCCTCCCAGTCTCCCTGGTCAGTGACTTGCTGGGCATGACATCATTGACTCCCAGCACAGACTGAAGGACTGGCATGCCAGTTTAATTTCCTTTACCCTTGTGGCTTAAAGTGCCATGTTTTATATTTTAAGGGTTTATAGTGATATGGTTTCTAAATGGTTATTTAGAAATGGTTATTTGTGTATTATGCTTCTTTAACTTATATGCATTTACAACATTTCTCCATCCATGCAGTACACTAGACGTTCAGTCACTCCCACAATAAGTACTGCCTTTTTTCAGACCTGTTTTCAGAGGTCGTTTCAGGGCATTCAGGCGAGTTTCTAAACTACGCTTCACAATAAGCACTATCCCTGGTGTGCCTGGTTCTTTGTGTCTGCAATCTGTTGTGATTTGGGCAAGTTAAATCAGTCAAAGATCATTAGAGTACACCAGCTAAACCATCACCAAATGAGCACTAAGTAGCATAAACCAATCTGGACCAATATGGAACGTCAGTAAATGAAAGATCAAAGGATACTTATCAATAAGCAATTAATAATTTAAATTTCTTGTCATGTTTACCAGGAACGGGAGGGAACATGGTTCCAAGTTCACAGAGAGAAACAAATTAATTTGCCAGCTCAAAGTCTACAACAGTCATTATTGTGATTATTATACAGTAAAAAGGACCCACATTTTACCCACAACTGTGCACAGTCTACATTGCTAGATTCCTGATCAATGAACAATAAACCTTAGGATTTTAAATATAAATATAAATATAACATGTTGAATTTATTACCAAAGATTTTCTGTAAATGTTGTAGATTCGTCATTTAGAATTGATCATATAAAATGGCTCCTTGTACAGTAAGCAGCATGACCTGTTTTAAACATTCAGCACTCACAGTGTTCTAATGCCAACAGGACTAGTTTAAGTTAATAAATGTGTCTACAGGACATACCTTTGGACACGTGTGAATACAAGTTTGGTTGCGCTTCGCACATTTGTATGATATCATCTATGTTTTGTCAAACATGAAGTAATAACTTAATGGTAAAGCAGGTCAAGAGAGCTTTTGGAAAGCATCTTAAATAGGAATGTCAGAAGGAACAGTTTGCATGCAGCAGGTGTCTTTAAAGTTGTAGCAGCATGACCGGATACATGCTAGAGCTGGGTATTAGCTTTCATAGAAATATTCTGACTGAGCCATTCATGATTATTTCGAAAACTTAATTCATGAAAAAGGTCAGTGTTGAGGCACACGGTCACAGTTCAGACATTTTCTTTGCATGAAATTGAATGCATTACCTTCATAGAGTTGCTACTTTTTCTGGTGAAATTTAACCATTTTCATGATGATAGCTGTATTTAATTACAATTCATGCTGGTCCATCGCATTCTAAAGCAAGTCGCATGTGCTGTCCAATAGGTCACATAGCTAACAATGGTTCAAAAGGCTTTTGTTTCCTTTATAATGTTTGTGATGCTGATCACTAAATAAATTTCACTTTAAATAGAGGACATGTAATTCCTAATATTTATAATAATAATAATAATAATACAGTATAAGGTCGCTGTAATGCATAATTCCAAAGTCTTTAAATATCTTATAATAGCTTTTTTAACTGGCCTAGCCAAAAAAGTTTAACTTCATTTGTTAAATATGATGTTAAACAGGTTTGGACATGCAAAACCTTGCTCTTTGTGAGTGGAACATTTGAGCAAGAGCGTTACATTATGCTCCAGAGATTGGATTCATAGACATACACCACTGCTAAATACACAACATTTCTTACAAAGTACACATCAAACTCGAACGATTGTGAAATGAAAGCAATGGACAAGTGAATGGCAAAGTGAAGCCTTTACTTGTTTTTTGACATTTTTAATTTAATTTTCTCAAATCAAACTATGCCAAACCAGTAGACACATGTTACTGAGGATGCAGTTTCATCCACTTGTCGACTTTTCCCAGCACTCGAAAAAAATATATAATAATAATAATTTTACCAAGTCAATATCAAGATAGTGAGCGACACCACGGTAAGTGTAGTCCATTAATAGTCTGATTTCTGTTGACCTCTGATTAGTACAGCATCCAAAACATTTCTTTACTTCTTACATTGTATCCAAATGCAATCTCCTTTAGGCATAATTATGCATAATTTATTTTATTTTCTTAGAAACCCTACAAGATGCTGACCTTTTGCAACTTATAAACATCAACAAAAAACAACATTTGCCCAAAATATGTTGACCAGCATAATTGATCTGTGACCGTAGCAGAATTACATGCCCTGTCTGATATAGGTCACGTCACTAAGTTAGTGTGAAAAGCCTTTTAAAAAGATCGGATTTGGTGAGAGGATCAGATTTGGACCACTTTGCCTGCTGGGTGGTCCTAGCCTCGTATATTATACATGTAAATTACATAAAGTCATGCAACTGTGCTACAGATTTAATAAGAAAAATAATAAATAAAATACAATAACAAAGAAAATAGAATTACTTACTTGCTGTGGAAATGTCGTTTGAATGCGTGAGTCTGTGAGTGTTCAGAGCTGACTTATGCAGCCTGTTGTAAACCCTTATACCTTTATACACAGTTTTTGATGAGTCATGCTGATTTTATTGCTTGTTTAGAAATGATGCAGAACTGGTTTGCTCCATCCCCTAAGTCCAACTATTTTCATAAGGCATTAAACAGTAGCTAAACAATGCACTTAAACAATTAGGTCTCCCTGTTCAACATGTGCACATTCTTTCCTACTTACCACAGCTGTAAACAGAGGATATCGGAGCAGCTATTCCCTGCTGAATTCACTTATCTACAAGGTTTTTCTGTCTACAGATCTTCCACTGGATGTGTTTTTTCTTTATAACACCATTCTGTGAAACAATTAAAAGATTATTGTGCGTATAGCTCTCAGGATACCAGCGGTTACGGAAATACTCAAAGCAGACCATATGGCTTAGATCCCATTTTAATCCAATTATAAATTCGTATTTATATATATATATATATATATATGACTTTATATGCTCTCTACTGTATATACTCTAAACTCTAAGACTTAATGAGTGCATTATTAAGGACATCTGTACATCCAATTATCTGCTGTGAGCATCGGTTCACCAAGACTGGACAAATGTAGTCTGGTTTGATTTCTATTGAGGCACACAGATGGTAGGGTCAGAATTTGGTAGAAAGCTGTAAAGCTATCAAACCTATCTGCCTTGGGTCAACAGTCAAGTCTGGTAAAGGTTCTTCAGAATTTCCAGAAGTACTTATTTTCTGACCCCCCTGGGATCAGTCAGTTACATTTAAGTTGAGTTCCATTGTATGAGTGTTTGGGTGTTCAGAGCTGAATTTAGACCTGATAATATATATGCTAAATCATGCCGAATCATGCTGACTTGTAGAACTGGTTTGCTGTATGACTAACTTACTTTAGATAACCTAATAACGTTATAATCCCCAAGTCAAACTACTAAACAATACACTTACCACAGCCTGTCAGCTACTGTCCTTCAACTTCTCTTAACAACAAGGTGTGTCCATTTTCATTTAACACCATTCTGGGTAAACATGAACGACTATTGTACGTGAAAGTCTGAGATTAGCAGTTATAGACATGCTGTTGATCTAATACAGTTACACACACACACACACACACACAAGTTTCAATAGTTTATCCAGAGTAGGGCAAGAAGCTCTTAACGAGCAGCATTCCGTCAATGGAAATGCCTTACTGACAAATAGTCGAGGTGGAGGGGGTTTGACTTTTAGATGCATCATGACATAGCAAATGTCATCATTTCACAAAAGTCAAAAATACATTATGTAAATGTATACTGCTGAAATATCTCGTAATTTTTGTGAGCAGTGTAAATAATAAAGCAAACCGATAACTGTAGAAGTGCAATGGCCAGTCTGAAATGTGCACAACAGACACGAAAAAACACTAAACTTCCACTCAACCTAGAAAAAGCACAGGACACTTTGGAGTCATGATTCTGATTCATGATGTCTTGAAGATATTTAATGCTAACCATACACTGGAAGACCTTAAAAATACATTTTAAAGTCTAAATCTGCCATCCTCTCACATCAAGCCAAAGTTTTTAGTTACATAATATGAATTTGAAAACTGGAATCTTGTATGGTCACTATTTGCAAGATTCCCACTAGGTCCCCTTTAGGATTATATCTTTAGAAAGTACACGCCTACAATAATAATAATAATAATAATCCAATAAAAACAGAATAAATAACCATGCAGGCTGTAAAATAAAAGTGGTTTCTTAAGTACTCCAATAGCAACACCACCTTCCATTACTTTATATACAGTATTACATTTCTGTTATTTCAGTAGTTGATCATAATCATCCCCCTTACATTTTAGAGTGCAACAATTTGAATTATTTCCATTATTTTGTCAGACCTCTATATGTCTTCTCCTATTGAACATAAATCACCCATTACAAACCACCTACTTAACTGTAGCTTCCAGATGCACCTGAAATGTCTTATTTAATACTGTAGAGAGAAAAAGAGAAAGAGAGAGAGCTCACATATTGGTTACAAACAATGTGTACCCTAATATTTGTGAGTAAACACTTTAACACTCAGTAATATAAAACATGATCGATTTTATCAGATTGAGAGAAAGCCAGATTAAAACAGCGATCCCTAGATAAATTGTCTTAGAAGGTCAACTGGTACAATTAAATAAAAAAAAATCTAGGGTTATATTCGTAAAGATTTGTAGTACAAAATTTTAGGATTGTGGGCATTTCCCTCTTAACGTTACTAGTAGATCCCAGTATTCATAAAGCAGAACAGTTAAAAATAAATAAATAAATAAATAAAAAAAGGTAGGAACTGGACTTTCAGTTAATCAAAAACTACCCATTAGATCATGTAGGAATAATGTTTGTGATTATAATTACATAGTCACTCACATTTGGTGTAACAACAAAATGAAAGCTATATATTAATTACCTGCACCACTTAAATAATACTCGTACTCTATCCAATACATTAAGTAGGCTAAACAAATCAGCACTGTAAATACACTTCATAAAATACTGCATATAAAGATTGTGTGTGAGATCAGTAAAATATGCAGAAATAGCTTATGCCTATTATTTCACTATACAGTATTTCCTTTATTAAGAGTGTTTTTGGGCACGAGTGTGAGTGTGCTTGTGTTCTCCTTGCTCAGAGTTGCTGAAGACTACTTCTGGATCACTCTTAGGCTTAAAGTCCTAGCAATGAGTTTTTAGACCAAGTTATAAATCTTTATAAACACAGCCCTGATTTTGTGATGTTAGTGCAGAAAAAAAGCAAACTTGCAACCCAAACCAAAAATAAATATAAAAATCACAAGTCTTGGTTTCTCGTTTTTATTTTTAATAAACGGCAAGCATATTTAGTGTGTCAATAGGAGTATGAAATCCATTTAGAAAAACAGCTTAAAAATGTATCCACATACAGAAAGTGGAATGCTTTGCTGAAGTTAGTGACAAACAGCTTGGTTTACAATAAATGGCTTGAGTAATTTTATACAACTTTATTCTGCAGTTGTATTACTGCTTGCCGTTGCCGTTGATGGGCAGTTTTTTGTGGTCATCAGAGTCAAGATAAGTCTTCATCTTGGGACGGGCAGACAGTCTCTCCACAAAGCCTTTCAGGCCAGGGAAGGAATCCAGACAGGTTGGGCTCAGTACCTGATGGTTCAGCAACACATCAAACAGACTGTAGTCTGCAAAGGAGATCTGAGAGCAGGGAAAATAAACAGCAGGTTATGATCTTACTCTAATACACTGTGAGAACTGCTAAGTTTCATAAACAATGAAAGGGAACAACTCTGTTGGTCCCAAAGAAGCATCATACCGAGTCTCCAACAAGGAAGCCACTTTTGTTCTTCTGCAGCACAGCTTCAAATTTGGAGAGGTGGTTTGGCAGATCTTTAAGATATGCATCCTTGCCAGTGTCCTAAAACGTATAGAATAAAGGAAAATAAATTAACAGATTTTGTACATCTCTAAATGTGGCAGGATGACAACAGCAGTAAGAGTTTTTCCCAAATGGCACAAAGCCATTCTTATTTATACACAATATTTCTAACAAGCCATTGCCAGTACATGGCTTGTTTACCAGTGATCATTTTACACTGTTCACAAAAATTATGGGATAGCAATTAAATAAAAAAGCAGCATTTGGTTTTATTGAATTTAATTTCGATATATGCCCTAATTTTATGATCAACAACAACGAGAGAATCCCTGTCATTAACTTTATTAATATTGCATATTGAGTACACTATCTGTGGACAAAAAACTGCCTAAAATCAGAACACCCAAATGAGAGTTCTTTTTTTTTTTTTTTTTAAATCTCAGCTGTTTGACAGGAGCAAAGTTACAATGGAGAGTGCACATGGTGTGGTTACGCTCTTAGCATATTTAATGGAGAGCATGTGAACAGACAAAAAATGATCCAAGTAATTTGCACGGCTTTCAGCATTCACATTTTGATGGTTTTCGGGCTCTCCAGTAAAGTACTCTCTCTAGACTGCTTCATATAAGACTTGAAAAATTGGGGGACAGATTATAAGAATAAATAAATTCACCCTTAAAATTGGATCCCGGGCAAGCACTGCTAGGACAAGGGAGTGTGTGGGGACTGAACGACTGAAGGATGCAGTGTTCTCCTGACTTTTCATCCCTCACATTCCCTCGACCCATCCCATTACTGATAACCTAAAACACTGTTCATGTTGGGCATCAATATAATTCAGATCGCGTTTCACTCAGAATATGATACATAACTACATATAATTGACAAGCCATAAAGGCCAACATATTTGACAATATATATTACAAGGTATTCCTTAACCTAAATAGGTTACACAATACAAGAATCACTGAGGTTTTAGACACCTGCTACTGGAAACTTTTGGATAGCTTTTATGCCCTACTTAAAAATCAGGAAAAGCTAAAGGGCTAAAATGCAGGAATGGATGCTTATTAACAAAGAAAATTAAGTTTATCAGACACACCATGAAAAATCAAAGTTTATACAGCCTGCAGAAACATAGAAGTCAATTCAGCAAATGGGTTGTGAACTAAAGATTAAAAACACTTACATATTCCTGGTAAATCAATTTTCCATATTTAAGACGTAGATCTTCAGCTCCGTCGGCCATCATGTCGATGAGGGCAGCGTCAGTGTTATTTTTCCCATATGCACCTGAAAATGTACACAAAGTCAGTATGACTTTACATGAATACAAGCCTCTGACTAAACATCTACAGGGTGGTGCAATATGGAACACGTGTCTAATAGAGTGTATTAAGGGAAAAGTGTTTACACCAAACTAACAACAAATTGTGACTGCAATGCTGAGAATATTCCATCACCCAAACTGTATTTAATCTGTGGTACTGTGAGTATCCAGGCCATTAGAGCTCAGAGTAAACTAACAAAGTATCTCTGATCTAGAGGCAAAGGAGCCCCTGAGAACATCAGAAAAAAAGAAAGTGGGGTTAAAATGTGATAAAAAATAGATTTACCATGCTGGCGACCCAAGTGTCTCAACACGGCATTTGACTGAAACAGCACCAAATCACCATCCTGAAATTTGGGCAACTGTCCAAAAACCTGTAGAATTCAAATAGAAGAGTGATTTACAAAATATTCTTAATACTAATGCAAAACACTATTCTATAGCACAAAGTTGTTATAATTAGCAAACCTTCAAATGTATTTAATAATCATTGTTATCATAGAACTGCTTCTTGTGAGATTTATTTTTCCTAAGTACTTTAGACATTTCATAGTAATACAGCGGAATTTTCCTTTAAAAGAACTAGAGCATATACTTAGTGTAATATAAGACACTTACACAGGTTTTCTTCAGGTCACCCTTCATCCATTCATCAAAGTTCACCACAACCTCAGTCCACTTCTGACCCTGATCAGCCAGCATGAGCCGCATCGCATTGCATCTCCCTGCACAGAACATGGCCATTAATACAGCATTAAGAGTCCTTCATTACCTTATGCATGTATACATGTAGAAACGTTTTAATCCAATATGGTGCTGGGGGATCTACAAGTTAACAGTGCATAATTACCATGGTTCAATGTACAAAACGTAGTCCTCACAATATTTTATTAATTCTTATGTTCTTTTGTGCTGCATCACAATGACTTAAGAAATATTTTCATAACCCACAGCTTTGTGTAATGTATGCAAAATGTGGTTTGCGTTTTGCATATCACAAATGTTCTGGAAATCCTGATTTGCAGATCAGGAAATCTGGCCAGATCAGATTGCTGTGTGACAGTAGTGCAAACCTATTGTAAAGAATAAAAGACAGGAACTTGACATATCTGTAAAGAGCAATCTGTGTTATAAAGCTTTTACTTCATTTGATCTTGGTCTTGCTTTGGACCAGATTCAGATTAATCTATGGAGAGTTATGCAAGGATGACTGATCAAAGAGCTTTTTTTTTAACGAGCCATTTAGTGCTGGGTTTTGCGGCTGCTCTCCTAACATAAAAATCGTAACAAAATGTAACGGTAACAAATGGTTTCATATGGTTAGGAGCTACTTGAAACAATTAATTAGTTATAAATTAACAACTACTGCTCTGAACATTTTAAAAAAAAAATAAGAAATCTGACCTACGCAAGAGTGTATGCTCACTGTTTACATTTTACTGCTTAATACACTACCGGGGTGGCAAACTATCTCCGGTAGTAACCTGTTGTCTAATAATTTGATTTAGCTTCTTTTCTTAATAAACTTTTATTTATTATTTTGTAAGCACTACTTAAATTTTATGTTGTAATACATGTCTGCTGTGAAAATTAGATTTGCCCATGCATACTTGGCATTTAGAATACATGTACAATATTTGCACTCACACCGAAGAGCAACACACGCCATGAGCTTTTGTTCAGGAAGATGGGAGGGGTCATGCCAAAGTCATATGACTGTAGAGGAGATTATGTAACAAATAGACACGTACCTCTCACTGAAAAGTATGTGATCGTGTAGGGTGCCACTGTTGTGGGGGGAAAAAAAAAGAGAACAATTCATTTTAAAGTACTTATACAGATAAAGCCTTAGGTCTGTAACAAATCACATTTAGGTCTCATCCAATGTACACAGAAAACTTGTTATTTATGACTAATAGGCTGCATTCCCAGACAATAAATAACCTGGCCCTGTTAGTAAATGAGTAAAGACCATGTTCTGGATCTAGAGCTGTCTGCTACTCAAGTTGTCTTTGACTTTCAGTGGAAATTCTCCAGTGAAAGTCAAACGTAGTGCAGGATTAGGATTAATCAGAGTCTGAGCAACCCCATAAGTTTCAAGTCATACTCTATTCAGGGTTGAAGATATTATAGCCTATTAAGTTTATTTCTTGACTGAAATGAAATTGCCAATCCAAGGCAATAATTGTTGCGCAACATGGTTTCAAACCTCAAACTTTTTAAAAGTTTACTCCTCTAAAAAGAACATCTTATCGATTAAATCAATTCAAACAAATCTAACAACACAACATAGCTAGCATGCATCTGAAATTAATCAAAAGAATTTAAAGGAATTAATTTATGTAGGAAATGATGCCTGTGAGTATAACAAACGTTGCATGTAAGTACATTTGAGACGAGAACCCCGCACACATTTACACACTACATTAATTGCATCGTTAAGACAGTACAGCTATGTTTTTATAACACCGTTGCTAGGTTTCCGAATACAAAAACACAAACCACTTTCACCTGGAACATGACAATTGCATAAGCATGTGAAATATAGCATGTTTGCATATGATAATTATACCATGATACATTTCTTTTACACCCATGCAGACATTTCCAGAACAATGATCAATCATCAGCATTTACATTTACAGCATTTAGCAGATGCCCTTATCCAGAGCGACTTACAAAAGTGCTTTAAGACATCAGTAACATAATCCATTCTTAATAAT
>JAUZSU010163130.1:0-13683 GCA_034780255.1 Parotocinclus maculicauda | reverse complement strand
CAGGTAGCTTGTTAGCAAACCTACTAACCTTAGCTCAAGACCCGTTTGAATATCGAACTGGTAACTGATACTAGTTGACTAGTTAAAGTAGTAAACAGGTTGGTTTCAGTTTAACTCGTGTGGGTTGGTAGGCGATGTGACAGTTTATTGCGCTTTAAATGGCTATTTTGTGAGCATTTGTATACGCTAAGGTCGTTAAGCGGGCTAGCTGCTGAAGAAGTCCCACTTGTGTGTCTGTAAATGTACCGGTGTTGTGTTACAGGTCGTCACAGAGTTGTAACATCTCATAAATGTGGTTAAAAAGTACACATTGAGCTGCAAACACACTTTAGAGTCAGGGCAAGATTAAGCGTCGAACTCCAGACTTGCAACAGCAACTCCGTACATGTAGACATGATCGAGACGAGCTGCTGAAGTTTAAACTGAACATCAGAATGGGGAAGAAGGGTGATTTCAGTGCATTTTAACGTGGCATTGTTGTTGTTGCTGCTATATGGACTGGGTTAATTATTTCAGAAACTGTTGATCTGCTGGCATTTTTTACACACAGCCCTGTCTCTAGGGGTTAGAACAGGATGGCCAGACTGGTTTGAGCTAGTAGAAAGGCAACAGTAACTCAAATAACTACTCGTTGCAACTGAGGTATGCAGAAGAGTATCTCACAATACTTGACCTGAGGGGCTAAGGAAGCAGAACTCCTGTTAGGCAACTGTTCATGATCATTTAGTGAAGTGATAGGGATTGACTGATAAATACACTTTTCACAGAAATTGGGGGATATTTTAAAATGAATACGAAGAGGATCCAGGAAGAACTGCTGGATAATCTGATCCTGTCCCTGCCCCATCACTGTCAGTGTGTTTTGGCACTCTTCGGTGACCATACACCCTACTGAACACAATGTGGGGGCACTCTGGTCCAGTTTGACATGTTTCTGTTCACCCCCATGAATATATCACTTACTACTCAATCACCTTAATTAAGTTTGCATCTAATTTGTGCAATTGAACAACTTTTCATTTGCTTATCTGATTATCTTGTTTATAATGAAATAAAATAAAATGCTCCTCTTCTTAATCGCTTCATATTCATTTTGTGAGCAGTGTATATCATATGCTGGTCATTCTCAACCTTTAAAGAGCCCCAAAATAACAGTGAAGATTTTTGGCAAAATAAAGAACCACAAGGGCTTTGGCTATCTAGAACCTGAGTAATAGCATTCGTCTGATTCAGTGCTGTAGTGCTCCATGTCCAATAGATTCAGAAGAATGGCAATGATCTTGCTGATTGAGAGACAGCTGTAATCTGTTTCTCAAATGCTTCTATAGGTCCTGATGGATGGAAGTGATATTGCTCAGGATATTGACTAATAAATTAAGAAATATAAGATCTTAGATTTGACCAATCTGTCAACCACTGATGGTTTTCAACCAGGTTCTTAAATGTTGAAAACCACAAAAGGTCAAAATTGTTTATAATATCTGCCTGTGTATTTTCTCATTTTGTCTCATGTTAAGGCAATTTATTATGTGAATTTGAAGGCAGTATAGAGGAACCACAAAAGCTCTGACCCTGCAGGACCTGAGTCAGATCCTTTAACAGCAGGAGTGGTCTAGTCCTGGCTTTGGATCCTGTTCGGCTGCAATAGTGAAGCCCAATTACTCCGGTGGTGACCTGGCATTAATATCAGGGACCGATCATGTCCTGGGCATAGACACCAGACTGAAAACTGACCTAGAAAAATGTGTGGTTAAAGTCTTTCTAATCAGCCACCTAGGAGTGTTGTGTAGATTTATCGTAATAGATCGAAGTCTAAAATCCAAAGAGACACGGTGTTAAAATTCACTCTCGTTGACTGATTGGATTTTGAGAATAATGAGAATATAGTTCTCTTACACTGAGTCAAAACAAAAAAGTAAGGGACGTTGGATTAATAAAGTTACACTTTCATGGAAGTTTTACAAACAAAGAATACTAAATGTCCAGGCACTTCACAGTTCTGAATGTAAAAACATTGAAGCAGATGTGCAAGAAACTGTGGAGAAATCACAGGCAGTGCTTGTGTTGGTTACGTCATCGTGCCATTCAAACGCCATCCAGCTCACAAAAATTGGGGGATATTTCAAAAAGAAATATAGTTGTTTGATTTAACATAAACTCAAAGTATGTACTTCTTTGTTTCCAGTAAGAAGAACATTGAGGAGTTCTTCTGAGTAGAACAATGAGGAGTTTAAGGCAGCCAGAAGGATGACTGGCAGAAGGAAATAACCCATGTGAAGATTCCAGTTAGCTGGTAATGTTAAAAGGTCAAAACCTCAGGCTGCCACTGCCTTTTTATTTTTTAACTTTACCTCGCTATATACACTGCTTCAAAACATGAGAGGATCCCACAAGAACTGCTGGATAATCTGATCCTGTCCATTCCCCATTGCTGTCAGTGTGTTATGACACTCTTGGGTGACCATACACCCTACTGTACAATCAATATGGGGGCACACTTGTCCAGTTCGACATGCTTCTGTTTACCCCCATGAATATATCACTTACTACTCAATCACGGTTATTGAGATTGCATGTAATTTGCGTAATCAAACAACTTTCTTTGACTTTTCTTTTGCTTTTCTGATAATCTTGTTTAATGAATTAAAATCAAACGCTTTATTTTTTAATTGTTTTATATTCATTTTTGTAAGCAGTGTATTTGTAAGCATAAGAAAGGAAGTATAGCTGTCTTGATAGTAATATGTTTGTGTTTCTGCACAGGAGACTGAAGCCTCTGGGTTCTAAAGCACTACGTTCCTTATGCATAAGTTGCACTCTCAGCATCACTTCACTGACTGGTAAGTATGGAATTATACAGAGTTCAAATTCTGTGTAAGAAAATTTACCTTGTGACCTGTCCAGATGGTTCTGTCATTGTGTGTGTGTGTGTGTAAATTATTATTTGTGGAAATAGATGAGATTTATTGATACTGGTGGATTTACTGGAATGAATCTTTATCGATTCCTTATTGTATTACATTTATATCATAAGCTCCTGGAATAAATAAATCACTTGCGTGTTTAAGATGGCAGTATCTTCAGGTTCCTGTAGATGATTGAGCTATAAACGCCAGCAGGGGGCTGGATTAAGGCAACAGAATCGCTATCTTATTAGTTATTGTGACGTTTATTTTGTCTTTCTTCCTTAGGATACACGTTTGGTGGAAATTTCCTTGCCTGAACATCCCCCAGATTATAAAGAACTGTACAGACTGTTGGGCAGCAGCCCTTTATTGACAGATGCCCAGGCCGTCTTCTCTCTGCACCTCTCAGAGGGCGCCAGAGACTGCCAAAAGCCCTCTGCCCTCTTCTCCCTCTACATCTCCGTCTTCGCCTTCTTCTCCACTCTCTTCTACTTCTTCTCCTTCATCCACGTCTTCTAGAAGGATGGGAACAGGCTATCATGAAGACAAGGACGGTGGCCATGCTGGGGACAACAGGGTCAGCAAAGCAGCAGGGGACGGCGTGTCGTCTACTTCGTCGTCACTCGGTCTGTCTTCGCTCTCTCTGCCCCAGTCGAGCTCTTTGAGTCAGTCCCAGCGTCTCTCTTCACCCCCCCTTCTTTATGGCGGTGTCCAAAGGCAGGACGTTGGAATGGAAATGTATGACCCATTTCAACCCACAGAAGGGGATGGAATACCAGGAACAGCCGAGGGTGAAGAGGGTGATAAGTATGACCCATTTGAACCCACAGGATCACCAGGATCAGAAAAAGAAGAAGAGGAGGAAGAGGAAGAGAGGGAGATGGAGCACGATGAAGAAGGGAGTGTACAAAGTGAGGTTAAGGACACTAATGAAGTGGATTTGCATGCAGCTGCTGAGGCAGAAGGTCCACCTCCGGACTCGACTGAAACACTAGAGCCAACTCTTGCATCTGATGACACGTCTGCAGTGTTGGACAATATGAGACATTTAAAAGAACGAACGAGGGAGCGAGGAAAAAGCTTGAGGGAGAGGCGAGTCGAAGACTCTGAGCACTCAGAGATTGAAGAGGGTGAGATAGTGGGTGTGGGTGAGAGTATCAGGGAAAGGGAGATGGAGATTAGACGCGAGGTGCTTCTCCCGTCCCCTGGAAGTCCTTCATTTTTGCAAGGTGGAGCTCTCAAACCTGAAAGGATCCTGCGCGTCCTGGACGGGGACGATTTTGTGTCCGTCCGAGCAGAGGGTGAATGGGATCGTGAACCGGTGCCCCCGATTGGGATGGGAGACCTGAGGAGAAAGCTTACCAACAGACGAAAGCAAAGATTCAGATCTTGCCCATCTTCAGCATCAGTATCACCCCCTCCTGTTCCGACTGCCCTCCCCCTTCCGTCTCCGTCACCTCCCGTGTCCCCACTGCAGTCCGTACAGAAATCGAGTCGTAAATCCTCAAAGAGCTCCAAGGAAAGGGACAGGCGCAAGAGAAAAGCTCAGGACAAGGATAAGCGAAAGAAAAGAAAAGATTTAAAAGCGGACTTGGCTGGAGGGAGTGGCGAGAGCAAGGAGAGGAATCACGAGCGTCCAAGTAGAAGAGATGATGGGAAAGAAGGGGACAAGGACAGGAGGAGGAGCAGCAGAAGTCACAGTCGAACGAGAAGGGGCACGCGCCAGAGCACTCCAGATCCCGTACCACACTCCCACAGCGCCTCGAGACATACACCTGGCCATAGGTCATGTTCCAGAGAGCATGACCGGGACAGGACAAGAGAAAAAGACAGAGAAAGAGACCGGGAGCGGGATCGATATAGAGATAGGAGGCGAGATGACCGGGACAGAGAGAGAGACAGAGATTCACGAAGGCGAGACGAAAGAAAGAGGGAAAGGGATGAAGTCAACAGGAGATCAAGCAGCCGAGAGAGGGGGCATGCGAAGAGGAGAAGAGAGAGTAGTGAAAGGAAGGACCGGGACAAAGAAAGAGGCAGGGAAAGGGAGCGGGACAGGAGACGAGACGGTCGACCTGTGGTACCGCCGTCAATTCAGGATCTAAACGGCTCGGATCTTTTTGCCATCAAACGCACCATAACTGTTACCCCTGCACCTACCGGCTTGGTAGCCAGCCCTCCCATACACGCCAGGGACCGTACACGGAGCCCAGCACAAGGCTCGGACAAATCCCGAAAGCGCAAGAGGAAGCGGAGGAGACGCTCAGACGACGAGGACAGACCGGAAGAGGAGCACCGGAGCAGATCTCGTCCGTCTTCCGTTACACCTCTTCGTTATCATGGCTACGAATCGGACCGCCTCTCTGACCACCCTGAACCTGACATGCTTTCTTTGGATGGAGAGGCACTCGATTCGGATTACCCTTCTCTGGAGGATTCGCCTTTGCTTCCTCCTCCACCTGAGCCTCTTCTTCCCAGTCCCAAACCTAAATCCTCACCCCCAAAAAGTAGCAGGCATCATCAGAAGAAGAAATCTCGGTCTGGTAGTAAAAAACTGGGCCAGTCAGAGTCGTCCACCTCGTCGTCATCTCACAGACCTAAACAAAGCAAGCCCTCGCCTGTTTCTGCCTCCTCTGGCAACACCACTTCGCTTCCACCCCCTGCCTCATCATCGGCGGTTAAAAGGGCACGCAAGACCGGGAAGGACAAACTAAGTAAGAAGGATGCAAGCCGTTCAGGCAAATCCAAGAAGCCTGGTGGGAGGAAGGCGAAACTGCAATCTAAAGTGTCAGTGCTGGTGCGGGAGGGAGTAAGCAGCACCACGGGGAACTCTAATAAATTGGGACTTGACCTCCTAGGACCCAGTGGACCCACAGGACCCTCTGTGGTGGGAGGATCTATCGCTGTTGTGTTCCGGCGAGATAACGAAAGCCGCTCTCCATTTTTGAAACCGTGCTCGGAACCGTTGTCTTTACCAGGCAGAGCGAAAGATTTGAACAAACCCAGCAAACCACGCAACCCCCTCGGCTCCCTTTCCTCAACCAACCCACAAGGGCTCAAGTCAAAGAAAGTTAAGCCAAGCTCTACCACATCTACGTCCTCATCAGCGTCCTCACCCACGTCATCCTCGGTGACAAAGCGCAGAAGAAGGCCAGGAAAGAAGCCCCGGGAAAAGGTTATGGTGGTAGACGGGCCTGATGTTAAAGGTTCTAACAGTAGCTCTTTGGGATCTGATTGGACTGGAGCATCGGCTGATATTCAGCCTTTGAGCGGAGTTGGTCCAAAACCATCCAGTCCTCCGTCCACACTTCCTGGTCCAACACCTTCTTCATCGTCGTCCTCATCCTCCTCTACTTCATCTACCAGTGTCCTTCCGCCATCGTCCTCGCCCCCTCACACTCCCCCATTGTCTTTGCCGCCCTCTAGAGACACACGAGAATCCTCTCCAGACTCTCAGACTGTTGACAGCAGCTGCAAAACACCTGAACCTTCTTTCCTTCTGGACGAATGCCCGGCTCAGTCCCAGTCCACAATGCTGGCAGCATCAAAGTCACCCCCAAGCCCTCCTCCGCCAAGGGGAGACGGGATGCTGCAGTCTGCCTCCAAGCCTCTTCCCCCAGATGACCAGAAAACGTCACCACCGTGCCCAACTTCATCAGCCATGGGAACCGTTTCCCTTTCTCATTCAATTCCTGCTCCGGTTACCGAGCCTTCCTCGTCCTCATCAGCTTCAGTCTCCTCATCGTCAGTCAATAAGCCGCCGCCCCCTCCCCTGCCACCCTCTGCTGTCCCACCCTTACCTTGGAGCCTGCAGGCAGGCGTGGACTGCACTGCTGGAGGTGTTTTAGCACGTAAGCCGTTTCTGTTATCGTTTTTTAACAACAAACATAATTTAAAACCCAGGCATGCCCAGATAACATTTGTTTTGTTTCCAACAGATGTGCCATAGGGTCAAAATCCCAGCCACTTAATAATGTTTTAATTAATGATTAATCTTTTTAGTCACCAGCTCCTTCAGGAAAAACAATAATAATAATAATACTAATCATATGACTTGTGGAATTTACAGATAGAAAAGTATTTTCTGTAAAAAAAAAAAGATACACAAATAAGGATCCTGTAAGGATGCACGTTATTATAAATTTTTTACAATTTGCCCTCATAGTTGACAGACTGGATGTTTTTTTTCTAATGAAAAACTGCATATCGTTTTGAAAGGAACCACAATTGAAACGAAAGCAAACATCAATTGAAATGAAATTGAAAAGTGTATTAAAAAAGAAGAAAATGAATAACTTGCACTTAATATTACGTTATTCCAAATAAGTAGAAAATAACGTTGTTTTTTGCGATGTGGAAATAAATGCCATTGGTTTTCTTCTCCATCTTTCATATTGTCTATTGACTGCTGCTTCATGGGGGCACTCAGTGATCGGTGTCAGAAACAATTATCAGTCTCTGCCTCTTTTTTGCCGAGCCGTATACTGTTCATAGTCAGTACAGTGTTATATGATTTTCACTGTTTCGTGGGTTTGTGCAGAACTTTTTCATTATAAAATCATAAAATTTAGAAAAAAATATAAATTCTAACAATAAAGGAATGTTATAAATCATAAAATATTACGATTTACAGTAAGTAGTGTATTTATTCAGCGGAGAAATTTACTCAGCGCCCGCCTGAGTCACTACTTGCCGACATAAGTTTTTATCTGTGGTGATGTTTGCTGTTTGTGAAATTTTAATTATAGACTGACTTAATTCAAACCCTACGATACCACCCAAACATTCTGCAAGTTCTATGGCTAAAATAGTGTATAAATACTTAAATAAATATAGCGTCCGATTTTCATTGGGGTCAGGGAACACTGTATTACGTTTGTTTTCCACAGCATTTACACCTGGTTTCTGTTTCTGTTTAATAATCTTTTCTACGGTGATAAGACACAACATTTTTCTTTGACACAAGCTGCTTTATCTTTTGAGTTCTCCATGTCGCTTTCATGTCACTGACTGGATGTCATGGAGTCACCTCACTAGACATGTGGTAGTATGTATTTAATGGGACAGTACATAAACACATTGGGGAACGTGTTAACAGAATTTAAAAAAAAAACTTTTAAAAAAAAATTACAGACACCCTTATCCAGAGCAACTTACAATTAATACAGTATTACAATCCAAGCAATTGTGGATTAAGGGCTTTGCTCATGGACCCAACTGGGGCAGAGGTGGGATTTGAACCTTAGACCTTCTGGCCCATAGTCCAGTACCCTAACCAGTCAGATTTATTTCTATAACGCTTTTTACAATGGAGCATTGTTTTAGTGCAGCTTTACAATATTATATTAGCTTTAAAAGGCCAATCCCAAATTGAGCAAGCCTATGGTGACAGTGGCAAGGAAAAACTCCTGAAAAAAAAACTGAATATAAAAGGAAGAAACCTTGTGAGGACCAAGACTTAAAAAGGGGCCCGACCTCCTAGGCCACCACAGTCTAGCTAGAGGTTCTGAATGTCTGTGTCAAATTAATTTTTGAGCCCTGCTTACTAATTCTCATGTTGATGGATGTGCGTAAAGACTTTTGGTTATATAATGTTATTTTGTATTCCTGTGAAATTCAGAGGTTGCTTGTGACTTTCTCCACTGGCATTTAAGACATCGGACTCATTTGATGGACTAAATGAAAAGCCCTGGAATGATTTGGTATTGAAATCCTGTGTATGTGTTCTTAATGTGAAACCTCTCCGTTTAGTGACGGCACTCCTGTTTAAGATGGAGGAAGCAAACCTTGCCAGTCGAGCCAAAGCTCAGGAGTTCATTCAGGCTACGAGTCAGGTAAGATTCACATATTGTTATTAGGCTCAAATAATCCATACAGGATAAACCATAAGCTCTTAAAATCTTAAACTCCCGTCCTGTGCGTTTTCCGCAGATCCTCTCTCAGGCGAACCAGAACCAGTCCCAGACGCATTCTTCCTCGTCCTCGTCGCAAGTCCCTCCTCCTCCCCCTCCCCCTCCTTCACACGCCCCGCCCCCTGGTCCGACTCCGTCCCAGTTCATTCTTCACGGCTCCCTCCCGTTAGTTGGCTGCAACAAAACTCAGCCTTCTCACATGCACCCAGGACTGTCACTGGGTGGTGGATGTGCTCAGACTCCACCTCCTCTGTTATCCACAGGACCATCAGGGGGCCCCAGTGAGACAGGCTGGGATAGTGAGAGTAAAGACCCTGATAAGGTATCTCCCGCTGCATTGGTATTTAAAAACGACTTTGGTCCTCTTACAATTTATTGTGTTGATGCACAGTTTACAGGCTGCAGGGAAAACACAGTTTACAGGCTGCAGGGAAAAGTGACCCAATTCCAGTACTATTCCTCGTACGTGACATAGAATTGTTTTGTTAATGGCAGCTTAAATGGCAAAACAAACATTTAGACGCGTTTAGACCACAGGGTGCACTGAAGAGAAAACGTGAACAACCTGACAAAGTAATCAAAACCGTACACCCACCGGACTTGCTGAAATGTTTTTTTATGGACTTTTTGCACCTGGGTAAAAAACAGATATGAATGTGCGAACAAAATGTGTTTTTCAAGTAATCAGATATCGCGTACTTCCGAAGCATGGAGAGTGTCAGCGTTTCAGACAAGAGCGTCCAATTAAAAAAAAAATTTTTTTTAAATAAATAATAATAATTGGGTTGAGAGTTGTTGTGGCATGCTTTCATATCAGACTGTTACTACTAATACATTACAAATGAATAATAATAATAATTCGGCCCATATTTGCAAAGCTGATTTCTTGTCATTCGTTTTAAAGCGTTTTAAACTCTGCATCTGCTCTTTCTCTCAGTATTTGAAGAAGCTGCACACCCAGGAGAGGGCAGTAGAGGAAGTCAAACTGGCCATCAAGCCCTACTACCAGCGCAAAGACATTAATAAGGACGAATACAAGGACATCCTGAGGAAAGCTGTTCACAAGGTAAATTTGATTAAATTTCATGATGTGACCTTATAAGGCTGGTCCAAGATCAGAAAAAGAAACACAAAACTAAATATGGGGACAAAGCAGACCTGCAACATTTTTTTGTGCTTAATGGAGTGTGGTTACCGTTAAACAAAGGACTCCCATGCAGTTCCACTTAATCTTATCTTTAACAAACTCAATACCACAAGGTTTGACGCTCGGCATTGGCAAATATGTTCAGCTGGGCAGTGTATATCCCCTATTTATTTGCAAGAACAAAATCTGGAATTATAATAATAATAATAATAATAATCATGGAAAAATTTAATAGATGTTGTTGTTTATTATATTCTGGTGACTTTGTGGAAAAGTTTGAGATGCATTTGCTTCCAAAGGTTACTTTGCCTAAAGCTACAACATAATTGTTAATAATAATGTTAAACGATTAATAATTTGTTTTTCTAAATATGTGATGAAGTAGAATATTATTCAAAGTCTGATTTATTTCTGTTGAGCTTTTTATGCTTTACAATGTAGCATTGTCAAAAGGAGCTTTACAATTTATCTTATCTGTTTATATCATCTAATAATAAATCTCAAACTGAGCGAGCCTAGGTCAACTGTGGCAAGAAAAACTTGAACATTAAAAGGGAGAAACACTGGGAGAACTCAATTTGAATTAGAATTAAGAATCTAAATTATTAATAAGTTAATAGTAACAATTTAAAAATGTTTCTGCATTATTTAGCCTAGTTTAGAGTGACTTTGTTTCTTATTAAATATAATGAGTGCTATTGAAAGAATGTAAAGTGAATTACAAATGAATTACAATTTTTTTTTGTCTCGTATGATAAACAAAATCTGCTCTTGACTCTGACATGATTACAAAAAGTGTTGTGTAGATTACAGCCTACTAAGGAGACTAATAATTTTATTCCAATGTCAGAAATGTCTTAAATCGTTTGGTACTTGGCTGGCATTAAGTCACATCACTGAAAATGCAAAGGGTTTTGAAGATTTGTAAGAGTTAATAATTACAACATAATTATAGCATTATATGAAGTACATTCCGGTAACTGCTTATAAAAGTGAGTGTAATGTCAATCCAAAGGCAGGTCAATCCAAAATGACAGGCCTGTGTAGTAGAATGTAAGCTGAGTATTGAAAGCAGCTTTAATTTGTGCAACTGTCTCTATTAAGCTTACTCTCGCCAAACTAATCCTGTCTATTTCTCTTCTGGGTGTTGCTCAGCCTGAGTAAAAGTGAATCTTGCAAATCTCTTGCAGATCTGTCATAGCCGAACGGGCGAGATCAACCCGGTGAAGGTGAGTAACCTGGTCAAGCTCTACGTCCAGAGGTACAAGTACTTCAGGAAGCACGGGCGCAAAATGGATGAGGAGGACAAGGAAGAGCGCGAGTCGACCTCCCTGCACTCCTGTACGTGACTGGATGTGGGCCGCCGTAGCACCGAGCTCTGATTGGACGTTTTTGAAGACCCTCCCTCCACCTTGCACATGATTGGGGTCCAATCAGAGGGACTGGGAGAGGGCGGATGGGTATAACTCCTCCGCTGGCTGTGTGCTGTTGTAACTTTTTAAACAGACCTCCACTCCCCTTTTCATCAGTCATCCCGACGTGGGATTAAAGTGACTCAGAGTTTACTTAAAAAACTCAGGAGGGAGGGGATAATTACACAACTGCTTGTACTCTTTCATCTCGTAGCTTTCCTAGAATTCAGGACACTACGTGGGTGTGCCTGCTTGTTCCCAGAGTGAACGAGGCAGTAACAGGACGAGCCGACTGATCTCTGTAGAAGAGCTGAGTGATTCAATTGTGATTAAACCTTAATAAGAGTTACAAAGGAGGGTTATTCAAGACATCCAATTAGTCCTTTCGGATTAGATTCTATAAATAAACTTAACGTTGCTCAAAATATGTGGACACCTTTCTAAAAAAACAGACACACCCATTGCAGACGGGTAAAGGGAAAAAAAAGCCTTTAGTAATGAAATCCCCATACCGTGGATGTTCAGCCTGGCACAAATTCTACTCTTTTCAAAATGTAGATCCTCCAGGACTGTAAGGTGCTTACAAAATAAAAAACATGCCCTTTAAACAGGCTGTGGATAAAATGTAAGCAGAACTGGATTAGAGTAGAAGTTCTAATTATCAGTTCCCAACCTCATTGCTTCCACTGAAGCTAAACGGAAGCTAATCCTTGCAGGCACGTCCCAAAATCTGGTGGACATCCTCAGACCAAAGTTAGATCGACTCCCATAATAACACTGAGATCTGGGGAGGATTTTCCTGTTTTTGCCTCTATAAAAAACGTATACAAATTTGCCATGCCAGTGTCTCATCGTGTTTCATGGTCAACCTTGCCAGTGTAACTTTTGATTGATATGGATTGTGCTCCAGAACGCAGACCTTGAACGGTTCACAACACGAGATGTTTATCAATTTCATGCTGATGCAACATTCAGGTGTCCACATACTTGTTTTCGTCGATAAAAACACAGGCTGGCGGTTCAGTCAGGACCAAATCGAAACCATTTTAGGCTTGTATCTGTGACCTACATAATAAGTACAGTCCAGGGCTGTGATTGGCCGAATGCCAAGCACGACGTTCATGTTTATCAAGGAACCAGGTCTACAAAGCTTATAGATGGAGAATGAAAGACGTTTCCCTCTGTCCCCTCCCCTAATTCGATTCAGCTTGTGTAATACAACATGCAGAGTGAGTGCATGTGTGGGACAGTCTCAACGCTGCCGTGTTTGTTTGCCTGTTTGTTTTTATTACTGTACAGCATTAAATGGTGTGCTGGAATCCTTCGTACAAAGCAAATGAGAAGTTGGACTCAAAGACTTTAACAGAATCCAGTAACAGGTTCACGCCTGCAACGGTTGGAGTAATGCATGCGTTTTAGAAATTATTTCTACTTCGGGACATTGTAACCACCTGGAGGGTCAAACGCCAAATCAGAGCTATAAAAGGTAAGTCCTAGGTTCCAGAAGGAGCACCCTGACATATTTTCTGTCTGAGCTGCTTACAGGAGCCTAACATCCAGCAGTGCAGCATCCCTGGGGTCAGAACGGACAGATTGGAACCTGTTACGTGATCAACAGTAATCCATGAGAGGCCAGAAATGTTACGTTTCTACCAATGAAATGACGTGTATTAGGTTGTTACTGGTGTTATGTATACAGACCATCTTAGAGGGTTGGTACTAACGTGGTAGTAAACCATTAAAAAATACTCGCTGCAGCGAATCTGCTCCAGACCAAATCTGCCCATGTTGTTAGAAAAGGTTTGGTATTTGTACTACAGGAAAAGTTTATTCTATGTGAACATGAGGGATGTAACGAGCAAGGAGGAGACAGCTGGTAATACAACTTGTTCACAACCTGAAATAAATTATTAAAATCAATATAATGTGCTCTATTTGAGATCTGTAAGTCTGTTCTCTTATCATTGTTTATCCTGATCAGGGTCATGGAGAGGAATTTACTGGGTGTTAGTCCAAAGGAGGGATCTGTAAATGTACCTGACCTTCATCTTGCAGACTTTGGCCAGGGATCGAACCCAATAGAACTTGGCTAATATTTTTTTTTTTATCCTTAAAAAGCTGAAGATCCCCAATCTTTAATCTTCAGGTTGAGATCTTTTGGAACGATCAACATCAGTTACATTGTGATACTCTTCTTTTTGTTTTAAGGATAATCGTTAGCACACGCGTTTATTAAGGCCAGACTTTTTTATTGCTTGTTTCACGGATCCGCCGACGATCATATTTGAAGAATACAAAAAAATATATAT
>JAUZSU010163119.1:0-13683 GCA_034780255.1 Parotocinclus maculicauda | reverse complement strand
TTTATATATAATTATATATATATATTTTTTTTTTTTTTTTTTTCTTTTTTCTTTCCTTTAAGAAAAACCCATAACATATTGTACTTATTGTACAATACTTTTATTTCTATCAATATACAATATTATAATGTATATATGTTTATATATTGTATATTATATAATATATTATGGTCAATATTGCACGCCTGCTGACAGAAATGCATTGTTGATGAAAGAAAGCAACAGAAAATGGCCAGACTGGTTTGACTATAATAACTACTCTGTACAATAGTAAAGCTTTTCTGGATCTGACGGCTGGATGTATTCTTAATCCCTGATTTCTCTTTTTTGAATATCAGGTTTAATTCAAATCAATTCACGGTGACAGTCGAGTGTTCTACAACACACTTAAACAATTGACGTGTTGCTTGCTTACATCACATGCTTGAAACATCACCTTTTAACAAAAAGCTGCCTTTTGAGTACAAAACGGTGTTATGAGGCATTAGTGTGCAGATATGCTCAAAATGCTCTCATCACTTGTCGTGTTTTGACATGCTGCATGATATCTATACATGTCAAATCACCCAAGAATTAGGACACGTGTTAAAAGAGGTGTTTGTGTTTCTAAGGGAGAGTCACTGTGGAACACAGTTATATGAAGAGGGTGTATGTGTGTGTGTGTGTGAGCCTGTGAAAAGCCTCTCTCCACCCTGCTGCTCTTTGATCTAAAGCACAGTAATGCAGACTGGCAGAGCAAAAGGACGCCGACCTGAGAGAGACACACACACATACGAAAAGAGGGAGAGAGAGCGATATGCTAAGGGATCGAGGGAGGAATGGATTAGAAGGAGATGGGTGTCTGGAAAGATTGCACTGCTATTTAAGATAGTTCAGACATGACAGCAAGCAGCAGAAGATCTATTTCCACTTGCAGTTGGCTTCATTACTGCATCAGAACACCTGCTGTCATGCTACCTGTTGTGTGTTTTCCAGAGTTCCTAATTTTTCATGGGCTGAGATATTAGAACTAATGATGAGTAAATGTGTTTAAAGATGTAAAAGACAACAGCCTCAAAGTGTTCACTGATGCAAGTTCATTTTTTGTGCACAGTCGCGTTGACTGCTTCCTGCTCCTTAGTTCTTCCAGTTAGTTTAACAAATACACGCCACGCTTTATTTTTGAACAGTATAGTTAGACAAGCAACGCTGAATCAGAAAAAGTGGGCGATATCGAAAATGCAAATGTAAAAAAAGATGCAGTGCTGCTTACCTTTCATTTTATATTTATGTGACCATATGAACTGAAGATATTTCATGTTTTGTCTGGTCATCTTCATTTCATTTGTTTACATCAATTCCTGCATTTCAGGTCTGCAACACATTCTAAAAAAAGTTGTGACAGGGTCAAGTTATAGCTATTAATGAATGAAAAAAAAGAAATAATGATGTGATCTCAGATGGGTGATGTCAACAGGTGATTATAATCATGATTTGGTACAAAAGAAGCATCCAGGAAAGTCTGAGTCGTCGAGGAACAAATATGGGCAGAGGATCTCCAGTTTGTCAACAAATGTGGGAGAACATTTAAATGTTTAAAAACAATGTTCCTCAAAGAAAGACTTGAAGGGACTTACATATTTCAGTCTTGGAAAAGATGTCATCTGGAAGGAATCAATGTTGCTCTCAACTCTCTTGGTCTGGATGCTGCTTTTGTACCAAATCATGGTTGTAATCAATTGTTGAAATAACCTGTTTGAAATCACAACATTATTTAATTTTTAAAATGTGTTTCTAGATACAAAAAAAGACTTGACCCTGTCCCAAATTTTTGCGTTGCAGACCTGAAATGCATCTTATTAACGTGTTTGTGTGAGTTTTCTCTGGGTCCCCCGGTTTCCGACCACATTCCAAAGACATGCTTTGAGTTAATTGATTATGCTACAGTGCCTTAGTGTGTGTATGTGTGAGTGTGTGTGCCCTACGATAGACTGGCTAAACTGGCTTTCCTTCAGCCTTGTCCAGGACTAGGTGGATGAGAAAGTCAATGAATAAATTAAATTTTATTTAATTCACTGCACTGCGACGACCTTGGCTCAAGTCATGGCTAGTTTTACAACATGTCGTTTAGTAATGATTGGTTGTGCCAAGGAGACAAGGGAGGCTGGGGATGGGAAATCATCCTCCTGTGCTGCAGTAGTGACCCCTGTCAGTCCTGAGAAGGACTGGCCTCCCACGCAGCGAAAGCTTACATTTGAACACAGTGTTCTCTGGACCCTCATGTGATCACAATACTTTAATTCAGCCATTTGTACTTACAGCAAAGACAATTTCATATAGCGCAACTTGGGAACTAACTACAGACGGATACATAAGGGGTAGCAGATGTCTTAAGCATATAATCACCACAGGTGTCCTAGAATGTATCATAACAAGACATTTCTGTTGTATTACATTTTTCTGAAGACAGTATATCCTGTTGTTAAGTATTCTCAGTTTGCAACTGCAAGAAGGAAGTGTCTTTACAGCAACTGTATATGTGAGCAGTTTTTATAGCCTTTCTTCCAGCATTTATCGTGCCCAAAAATACCCAAAATAACACCTGCATAGGACCTACACTGAGTGAATGCCCAGACATGCTTGAACTGACCAAAATAGCTTGCCATTCATAAAATACATCCAAAAGTGTTCAGGAACACTTTCGTCTTTCAAAACGATTCTTGTTAAATAACAAATTGAGGCTTTTACTGACCGAAATATTTTCAACGTACCTTCCGAATGTCCCAGCAAATATCGAGACTCATCAGACCAGGTTACATTTTTTCAATTGTCTATGTCTCACCTTTAGTGAACTTGTGTGAATTGTAACTGTAGTTATCTGTTCTGAGAGGAATGGCACCTGGTGTGATCTTCTGCTGTTGTAGTGTGTTTGGAGATGTTCTTTTGTATATTTCAGTTGTAAGAAATGGTTATTTGAGTTACTGTTATCTTTCTATTAGCTTAAAGCGGTCTGGCCTTTCTAGTCTGACCTATGGCATCACCATGGCATTTTCACCTAGAGAACTGCCGTTCACTGGATACTTTCTGTTACACTCAGACCAGCTCGTCTAGCACCAACAAACATACAATGGTCAGAGTCACTTACATCACTTTTCTTTGCCATTCTGATGCTCCGTTCAGCAGGTCAACTTTAGCAGTTCATCTTAACCATGTCTACATGATTAAATACTTTGGGTTGATTAGATAGTTGCATTAAGAATCAGTTGAACGGAGGTAAATAATAAAGTGTCCGGTGAGTATATACATATGCACCACATAAATAAACCCATTCTAGATTTAACAAAATAGATTCAACTAAACTAATCTCATTGTATAACTGAATAGTATTTTTTATTTTTAATCCATTTCTACAGTAAAAGCTGTTATCATAAATTAATACCATTTAATTGTGTTAGACAATTATCTTAAATGTTTTACAGAGATCAAATTACAGAGATATGTAGTTTAGACTTTGGACTCCGCCTGTGTGGAGTTTACATGTTCTCCATGGGTTTACTTTGTGTACATCCCATGCCTTAGGTTAACAAGTCAGTCTCAATTGCCCTCGGTGTGAATGTGTCTGACTAGTAGAATCTGTTGCTGTCATGAATAGCCATTGAGGCAGATTGTAGAACAAATAATCAAGCAAACCCCAATCCAGTGTGTTAGTTTAACATTGTGAGACTGAAGTAACAACGTGTTTGGTGTGGGTGAGTGAACGGGAAGGCTCACACTAGTTTAATGATGCGGAAGGTAAGCCATCGGAAGCAGCATTCTAGTGGTAGTAATCTCTGCTTTTACACCACCTTGCTCATAATACTGTGGGCTCAGAGTGCTGAGAATGGCAGAAACAGTTAATGGCCTTTCAGAGAAGATACATGATCTAAAGACACAAATGGTGCCTGCAGTGGTCTGAGATCCTTTACTGCAAAGGTGAAATGAAGTCGGTGTGGAGGGGACGCATGTGGTGGGGTTGTTTTTAGGCACAGAATAAAGCTGCCTGGGGACTACCTGTGTCATTGAATTACATACTGTGCAGTTACAAAGTGCACTGTCCTACCTAACTGCCTTCCCATTTATAACAGGGCCATTACAGTTCCAATTATCCCCCAGAGTCTGAATTTACCTGCCATAAATAGAGACTGAGGAAAGGGCAAAGATTCAACCTTTACTTTATAATGGTGCCTTTGTGTACTATAATGTTGTTCACACCGTCGTAAGTACTGCTAACAAAAATTAGGGGATACTTCAAAATGAAATATCCCATAATAAAATATCCCATGATTTTTGTGATATATATATATATATATATATGTATGTGTGTGTGTGTGTGTGTCCAGCAGTTGACTCTTGCTACTGCTACTGAGCCGCTGGAGCTCATTCATTTCATTTTCATATTTGCTAAATTCTTGATACCAGGGACCTAACTGACAACACAGAGCACAAGATTGGAACCAAGTCTTGACAGGGTTCCCTTCACAGGACACACACATGGTGAGACACTCAGACTATGACACTTTGAATATTTGAAATGTGGGAGACCAAGGATGCTCATGCAGGTGGAGTTCGGGCTGGAGCTGTAAAGCTACAGTATTAAGCTGCACTGGCATCTGTGACCTGCGAGGGCTGTGGAGTTTACTAGTGCAATTTGGCATGACATTAGCTGGAGACTACATTTCCCAGAAGTCACTGCAGCACTTACTGAACTGATGTACAGATGTTAGATACACTATTCAAACATGTCAAATTGTTGTTTCTTTCTTGAGACAGTGCTGCTTAAAGGTAATGCTAGGTTTTGTGTTTAAAAGTTAAAAGCTAAAACAAAGAGGAAAGAAAGGGATACAGTTGGAACAATGTAACTTTAAAATGCTTAATGAGAGTGTGAACTGAATTGAAAGTAACAGAAAAAGACAAGATTAGAACGTGAATGTGAGAGAGAGAGAGAGAGAGAGAGAGAGAGAGAGAGCGTAAACTGTAGAAAGAACCTTGCGTGTGTCGCTAAAATGGTCACTGATGCCGACAGCGACATTAAATAATCCAAACAAACAAAGATGTAGCCTCAGTTACATGTTCATAACTAGCAGGATTGGCACCCTGTGTGGTTTTATGCTACAGTAGCCCATTTGCTTCAAGGTTTGGCAAGCTGTGTCCTCATCTTTTCTCCCAGCGAACTGCTGCTCACTGGACATTTTCTATAAACCCTAGAAATGGCTGTGCGCAAAAATCCCAGTACACCAACAGTATTTGAAATACTCAGTGTAGCCTATCTAGCACCACATTCACAGTCACTTCAATCACCTTACTTACCTTGACCACTTACATGCTTAAATGCATTGGACTGGATAATTAGATTAATTAGATTAGAGTGTGAAGGTAATGTTTTTTCTGTATATGCTATAATGCTGACAAAAAATTAGGAGGGATTTCAAAATTAATTATCCCCTAATGAAATGTCCCCTAATTTTTGTCAGCAGTGTATCAACTGTAAGCACATGAAGACCTTGACCAGTAGCTTATACAGTGAAACAGGCAGTTTTAAGCAAATGGTAGTGAGTCTAGTGAGTCATTCTGTTCCATAACCAATCCAAGTTATACTTAGATGGCTTTGTTTCTAACAGGTAATCACAAATTGTTCCTGAAAAGAAAAACTCAACCCTTCCTAAAAGGTGGAAAGAGGCAGATTTGGAGCTTAACACTTGGCTGCACCTGAAACTCTCACAGTAGTTAAATTGCTAGGTGTTGTCCATTATAATAATCTATATTTTATAGATGCTGTGGTTAGAGATTAAGCTTGAGGAATGCTGCAGTATCCCTTTAATCGTAATCACTTTGTCTAATCAAATGAGCAGTTCTTAGGCTTTTTAACTGAAGTTTGTGCGTCCCCCCATTGTTCAAATCTCATTTTGACTGGCCTGCCCACTTCTTCTCTCCCCACCCAGCAACATTACACTAGTCACTGTTATGTCACAACAAGCTGTCAGTCAACATTTAGCCCAAAGGACTGGCTAAACCGAGCATTATGAGCCTTTGGTGGCGTATGGTTTCAAAAAGAATGATTTCAGTAAATGATGTCACATTGCTCTGGACATTTGGGGCTTTTATGGGAGGACAAAGCAATAAACAGGGCCATGTTTTACACTTTATTTTAGCTTGGATCTTGGAAGTGTCATTATTATTGAGTGGTGAAATGTCGTGTGTCATACAGTGATGGTTATCAGATGAATTCTGTTTTATCTGGGGAAGTGTTTTGGAACATTGTTTTGTAAAATGTAGTGTTTTATATTTACATGTGGAGACATAAAATTCACTGAGGACTTCACGTCTTGTTTTCTGCTCGAAATAGGACTCATTGAAGGATGAATGAGGACAGCCGTATTGTGTCACTCACTCAGAATGCACACTTCATAGTGATGATAATGTGTGACTAGGATGCTGAGATCCATTCTCAACTCTTTCCTTAACCTTTAAAGTAGATCATTTAGACGATTATTACACCAGTGGAGCACATTTTTTGTAGCTCTCCTCCTATGAGCTCTAGTAGCTCAGGGTTTGGGCATTAACATAGTGGTTTAATGTTTAATGACACCACATTACTATGCAGGTACAAAATCTCACATCAGATCACATCACTGGACCTGTAAAACAGTTACTGGTGCCCTCTGTTTTATGATGGCCTGATGTACGATTTTACTATGGGAATCTGGGAGTACACAGAAATACGCATTCAGCAGAAATTGTACTCTGAATTTCAAACTTTCCCTTGGAAAAGGAAGTCAGCAGTGCATTATGTAGGGAGTCACATGTTGTGAGTGTTGAGCTTAGAAAAATGTAAGGAGGAAAACTCAAGGATGTACAATAAATGTCTAAAATAAAAGTCTGTAATACAGTCTTTTGCACAGTTTTGTTGGAAAGAAGTGGTATATGAGCTAATTGAAGTAAAAATAAAATTGACTGCTGCAAATTGCTTTGACATTGTTATCATCGGTTTCATGATGTTTGCTAACCAACCAACCAACCAACCACACAGGCTCTGGCTGTAAAATGATTGCCATGAAGTAAACATAGCGCACAGACCAAATCTCAAAATAGTGTCATATTGAGCCTTAAACCTGTATGAAACTAAGTAATATATTATATAAAGTAATTATATATGATATATTACATAATACATTATATAAGATAAATAAACAAAATAATATACACTGATCAGCCAAAACATTATCAATGGACAAATTATTATGGCCAGATAACTGAGTTGGAGCGCCTCAAACAACAAGGCTTGTGTTGCACCTTCAGTCGCAGTGATGAGTACCTACAAACTACGAACTGTGGATGGACAATCCAAAAACAGTGGCAGGGTGTTGGTGCCCAAGGCTTACTGAGTACATTTACATGTATAATTCGATAACTGCAGGAAATCTAATTTTGTCAACGAGTTTACATGCACTTGGGTAATCAGATCATGGGAAAACTCCAGGTTTACATGACTCAGGCACTTAATGTATCTCCACTTTTCAGCCAGTTATTTCACAGAATTATGGAATATAAACTATATATATATGGCCTGAATAGATGAGCTACTCTGGTACAAAGTCACAGAATAGTTTGGTGGTTACAATGGGTCTGATGAGTTTTCATCATCCAACGTGATATAATGGCTTCCAGTCTCTTTACTGCACTTATTTAATGTTCAGTAACTTTAGCTTTTTATAAACTGTCTTCATGATTCATTTTAACTTGCTGGGAGATTTTGTAAAATTTAATAAAAATGATTATCTCTTCTGTTTAGTTACCCTGTATCCCTTAAATTTGGTGGACTTTCAAATTATAAACTTTCAAAGGAATTTACTTTCATCCTGGAAGTAATCAGGCCAACCATTTGAGAATCATGTGACTGCAGACAGCCTGAAGGTAGAAGGAATTAGAGGCTGGTCATGCCTTCTTAGACAAAAGCAGAAATTCAAGCATGGGAATTTTAAGCCGGCTCGACCAGACATCACTTCACAAAAGAGCTTCTGAGGCTGATTAGGAATAGACAGAGCACGGTCATTTTCAATGGACATCCTGTAAATGGAATAGACATAAGACGTTTTTATTCTTCTTCTGGGAGTCATATCAGACCATAGACTGGATTTTATGGATGGAAGACAGAAGAGCTATAGTCATGAAGCAGGGCAGAGTGAAGACAGCATTCTGCGACAGGTTCACTGCTTACTTTTATTTCCAGACACTTTTGTGTAAATTGTGTGTCTTCTCGTGTTTGTTTTATCTCCAGTTCCTTTGGGATATCTGTGAAAGCACATTTTCAGACGTTTATACATGAGATTTGTGAGTGAGTTGTGATACAGTTTTAGATTGTTTGTCATACTTTTGAGTTTACCGTAATGAAAGTTGGGAGACTTGTATGGGAGTGTTTTCTTATTCATTTCTGAGGTATTACAGGAATGTGGTTTGAAAGCTAATGAAGCTTTGAGGCAGTGCTCTAAATTTGTACAGGTCCTTTATTACAATATCTGGTGTTGTTTATATGGTAAAATCCTTTAGAAACTACTATGTACAATTGTCTACATCTGTAAGCATATACGTCTGTGGTTCCGTAAGTTTGTTATCTTGATTATTAAGCAAATTTGCCTACTTACCAAATGTATTACCTTGCCAGATATGATAGAGTTGTTGTAAAGCAGTTGAAACGACATAATTAACAGCACAGCCTGTGGTGCAGAAAGTTTTAATAAACACAAGGTTTTATTAAAACATGTTGAGTAATGTTTTATTGACATTGTGTTTCTTATAAGCTTTTTCTGTGCTCTGCACCAAAAGGCCTCCATACTCTAACCTGACCATTGTCGGATCCCAAACAAAACCTGGATTTGTTGCTAAAGACAGTTCCAATCCATGGTCCAGGTTTCTCATTCATGATATCTTTGCAAACATAGGAGATGGTGGCTGTCTGTCAATGGCAAGACATGTAAAGTGCACTGTGACAACACATTTCCTTCTGTTAAGCACCTGAAAATAGTCCCTGCTGAATTGTTTAGTGTTTTAAAACAATTATATCAAGTGGCTATGTGTGTGTGTGAACATTTTGTAATTTCTATTTTTAATTTATAAAGTATTTCCTGATAATGGATTGATTTTCCTTTCACATTGCTTTGCTTATGCTTTCACTAAAATTAATGAATAAACACAGTATAAGACCCTTACAGCAGTCGCTGTTGCTCAGTCGCTCACTCTCTTCCATGCACATTGATGGATAGGTCATAAATGTAACGAATTGCGAATTGAAACATAATTTAGACATTTTTAGTGCAGGTTCACAAACTGCTCCTGCTTAATAAATCCTTTTGTCAATCTCATGCTTTCTTCTTCCATAACTCGTGCATAAGATCCCAAGGTACCTGAACTCCTCCTTTAGGGGCAGATTTTCTTCCTTCGCTGGAGTACCATGACCACGGACTTGGACGTGTTTAAACTAGCAGGTTCAGACTCGTCAGTGAAACGCTTGAGTGCATGTTGAAGGTGTGGCATGGTTAGTACTAAAACAACTTTATCTGCAAATAACAGAGACATCACCCAGGCCTCTATTTTGTGTAGAAATACACTACAGTTCTGGTGTTTTACTAGTGAAGGAAACCAGTTGCCATTAAATGTGAATCTGTCCCGAAGCAATGCCAGATTTGTTTTCAGAGCTTGACTAAGCATGTGTCTGCCTTCGTGCCCTCATTAAATAATTCAAGGACCCTTGGTTAAACCCTTAGGCTAGATGATTATGCAAATGGAGCCCTAATTGTTTATATTTAGAGCAGTTAAATATTTTCTCCATGCCAACATGCTCCTATACATGGCCGTTCTTGACAAAACAGTTTCTGGTGCAACCTTGACACTGACCTAATTATTTGTTGTATTTTTAGAATGCAGAATTATCTGTATTTCTCTTTGTCAGTCATGTGGCTGATTTTGCTAAGTGGGCTCATTTTGAGAGATATATTTCAGAAACAAACGGGACAAAGCAATCATTCCTTCAATTTCATATAGTTTAACTGTGCGGTTATTTTGTGTTTTTTTTTTTTTTTATTTAAATTATCTAATGCTGCTTAGCATTTTATTTCTGCTTCTGCTTAGCTTTCATCCTCTTGCAGAGTCTGATAGATATCTGTAGTATGCATTGGAAAATGGAAACAAATAGTCTGCAATGGCATACATTTATCTTTAGGTACAGTGCAATCAGTTCTTATAACCACTAACAATAAACACAGTATTTATATATGGTGCCTTCCCAGGTTCCTTCTGGCTGGATAGTTATCAAACAAGTCAAGTCACATTTATTTCTAGAGTATTTTTTTTTTTTCCCTTCAGTAAGTTCAGTAAGTCTAGGGTGACAGTGGTAAGGACAAACCCCCAAAATATTATAAGCAAGAAACACTGGGAGGATCAAAACTAAAAAAGGGACCCAACCATGGGCAGCCTAGATGATATATGTAAGAATTAAACTTAAAATAAAGCTAAGTTACTTAACAAATATGGTTTATAAATAGTTTTAATTAACAGAAGCTAAACATATTTAAAGAAAATGAATGTATAATAAAGATAATAAAATGTGCATGATGAAGGGTATATTAAAACAGAGAAGATGAAAGACAAATACATTATGATTATATGATTATATTATTATGATTATATTACAAATACATTATGATTAGCAGTGTTTAATGGAGTGGAGGAAAGTGTGGAGGATCATCCTTTAAGTCTGTGACAGAGACTAATAACAGTGTCTGGATGGATGTGATCATCCCCCATATATTTGTGGAAAAATATATGAAATTTATAAAAATATATGAAAATTATTGGGAAATGGTTCTGATGACAGAACTGTTAAGTTTAGTTTAGTTGTAGTTTAGTAGAGTAGTGTAAGTGGCATCCTGAAGAAACTAAAGACAGAGTTGAACTTACTCTGTTTGCATCTATTTTTATTATGCATGGTGATGTCAACTCATTTAAGCAGTCCTTTTTTGACGATCAGGGTACTCGACAGTTTTATAAACTCCATTTACCTCTCTGTGACCCTGCTGCTTCTTATCCAATCACCTTTCACCACTGATATATGATAAGGGTTGAGATTTAATTCTAATATTAAGCACCAACAGAACTTACCAATGGCATTCATATGACATTTCTTTTCACACTTACGTATATCTTTCCCACTGTCCTTGGGCACTTTGCATTGCTACTGTAATTAGTTAAAGCTCTGGAATTCTTTAGAGGTGATTAATAGGTCAGCTCATCATGTTTGATTCAGAGGGTAGAGGGGGAAATAGTCATGTGAACAACCCTCACCTCCAGCTCCACCTTACAGAGCACATATCCATCCATTACGTACTGACCAGGGCAAACAAGTCAGAGGAATAATGTCATCATGCCCCAGTGTGGACTCCTGTTAAATGTGTAGACGTTTTTATTTTCGCTTAATGTCTCCATGGGTTTCAACTCGGTACTCTGGATCCCTCCCACATTCCCACAGTCAGCTGGCATCTTTAGTGAGTGTTTATATGGGTATGTGCCAGATAGACCACAGCCCTCTACAGCCCTAAACTGGATTGAGAAGTAATGAATAATGAATTAAGAATCTCCATAACGTTTACATTCCTTTATAGTAGTATACAAAGTGCACAATCATAGTTTCTTCAAATCTATTTTCCACCAATCCTAAAAATAAAAGGACAGTTTGTTGTACTTTTGGTCCTAGATTAACAAAGAAATGTACACGTATACTTACAACTATACTACTCTGAAAAATTTGGTGGATACTTCAAAATGAAATATTCCATAGTTAAATATTCCCTAATTTTTGTGAGCAGTGTATCCAATCAGCTAATCACACGACAGCAAGCCAATGCATTAAAGTATATAGACATGTTCAAAACAACTTTCTGAAGTTCAAACCGTGCATCAGAATTGTGAATAATGCGACTTGGCATGGTTTATTATACTGGACTGCCTTGTCTGAATAGTTCCTAAAAATCTACTTGGACTTTTACAGACAGACAGTCATTTCTAGGGTTAACATAGAATGGTAAAAAAAGGAAAATATTAAGTGAATGGCTCTCGATAAAACGTCTTGTTGATGTTAGATGTCGGAGGAGAACTTCCAGAGTAATTTGAGTCGATAGAAAGGCAACAGTAACTAAAATACCAACTTGTTACATCCAAGATATGCAGAAGAGCAACTCCTATTACACAACATGTCAAACCTTAAAGCAGATGGGCTACAGCAGCAGAAGACCACACTGCGTAGCACTCCTGTCAGCTAACAACAGGGAAGCGATTCTACAATGCACAGGCTCACCATAGTTAGATTGGAAAAAGAAAAAGATTGGAAAAATGTTAATAAGTCTCAGTATCTGCTGCATCATTTGGACAGTAGGATAAGAATTTGGTTTAAACAACATAAAAGCACAGATCCATTGATTTTTGGCACATTTTGGGTCCCTTAATACCATTTGAGCAGGTGCCACAGTCTACCTGAGTATTGTTGCTGACCATGTCCATCCCTTTATGACCATCTTGTGATGGCTACTTCCAACAGGATAACATGCCATGATGTTCAAATAAATGGTTTCTTGAACATATTCATTCTACCCAAATGATTTTTACAGTCCAGTAGAGCACCTTTGGGATGTACCACATCATGGTGGTACAGCTGACAAAGCTGCAGCAACTGTGTGGCCCTATTATGTCAATATATTGCAAAACCTCTGAGAAATGGTTCCAGCACCTTGATGAATCTACCCCATGCTTCGAAGAAATAAGACAGCTCTGAAGGCAGACGTGTGGTCCCACCCAGTACTAGCAAGGTGTACCTAAAAGTGGCCAGTAAGTGTATATGTACAAGCTAATACTGTTAAGGTTGGTACAAGAGCAGTTGTCATTAATAATGCATAGATTGACAAAATCATCTCAAGAGTTCCATATCAAGTAAACCTTGTACAACAGCATTTTTTTAGCCATAATGTTTTTAACTATTATATTTTACCTGCTTGAACATGTAGTTTGTATTTTACTGGCACAGATAATCTGGAAACTGGCACTTTTTTAACCCAAAATATCAGTCTTAAATGATAAATAAAGTCCTGCAGATGTCTTCAATACGACCCATGGTGTAGGCTGCTCAGATGAGTGGAGCAAAGAGGAATATCTGCAGGAGTGGCATTACCTTTAGGGTTGAGAGGTCAGCAAGAACGGCCTGTGATAAGAAGATACTTATTAACAAAAGCAGAAAATGAATACATTTTTACACAGTTAAACCTTATTGCAAATCAGGGTCAGGGTTACAGATAGACACAAAACACTTTTTATTTAAGAGAATGTTTGATAAGATGAAGAGCAAGCAAGCCTTCATCAAGGCTACCCATCTAGGAATAATACAAATAATAGGTCATGTTACATAAGCTATGCTCCATAACCAACTGTGGACGCTTCAAAAAATGGGTTTTAACACAGAGGTCATCCTCCTTTGCTGTTACAACAGCCTTTAGTATAACCTCAAAGATATATATATATATATATATAGCTCACAAAAATTACAGAATACAGTCGATTCCGGTTAATGGGACCAGCCGCTTATTCGGACCAAATCCTAAAGTACCAAAACAAATCCTATTATATACG
>JAUZSU010163108.1:0-13684 GCA_034780255.1 Parotocinclus maculicauda | reverse complement strand
CAGAATAAACACACAGTACAGTGTAACCTAACAGAATAAACACACAGAACAGTGCAACCTAACAGAATAAACACACAGTACAGTGTAACCTAACAAAATAAACACACAGAACAGTGTAACCTAACAGAATAAACACACAGTACAGTGTAACTTAACAGAATAAACACACAGAACAGTGTGACCTAACACAATTACTACTACTGTTGTAGTTAAGATCAAGACTTGTAATGGCCGAGACCGCGACCAGATAAAGATTTATTTTCCATCATACAAAATTAAAAAGAAGAGAGTTAGGAAAAACAGTCTATTTTCTTTAAATTAAGTAAGCGACGGTCTTGTTATAAAATGCTATTGTACTTCAACTTGAGCTACTTATAGTACTACGTATAAAAACAAATACTTTTGTACTTTTACTCAAGTGCAGCTCTAAAGGGAGGATTTTACCATGGGTATTTCTACTTTAACTACAGTACATGGTTTGTGTCCTTTGCTGACCGTAGCACACAAGACACAGCTGTAAAGTGCACAATTCAGAATAAAATGGGCAGGTGTCCTGAGTACGTCACAAAGTCGATTTTACAACCTGTTATATTACCATGGGTGTCAAATATTCGGGAGCTAAGTTTAATGATTCAATGATATCTAGGTAATAATCTATAGCAAATGTGCAACTACTCCAGCATTAAAACAGTTCATATTTGTCTCATGCCCAACTACATCAAACTCCTCAAATGAGATTAGCTCAGGGATGTTTTACATGGATTTGAAGGTGGTGATTCCTATTCTGGAATCTGGTGATTCCTTGTTGCTTCTGTTGCAAAAGTCGCATGAATTATGATCTGAACGGTCAGAATGAAGTCATAATTCCACATAGCAGATACGCATCGACTTTCAGTACTATATATATAAATGCAGCCTTGATTATTTTTAAAAGTCTGTCTGAATATATTTTTTTTGCCTTTCACACTGGAATGAAAGAAAATTGTGTCCCATATGCCTATGATAAATATAGAGGTAACATTACTTGCAGATGGCACATACTATACATCATGAACTCATGAAGACAAAATGCTTTAAGATTTTTATATTTAACATTCACTTTCTATCTTAATTATTACACGAATTCCTATATTGCTTCTGCATGACAGCATGCATAACATATACTCGCTTTATGCATAGTGATGATGACTAATGATGTATTATGTGCATTAATTAATGATTACTCATTCATAAAATACTGATTAAATACAAAACATTTAAAAGAAATTATGTTTTGTGATATTTTGTTTACACTTATAGTACAGTATACTGCTCACAAAAAGAGGATATTTCAAAATGAAATATCCCCTAATTGAATATCCCCCTAATTTTGTGAGCAGTATATTACCCAAAAAAAACATATAAAAATTTTCATAGGTGGTACTGGAATCCAAAATACAGTACATCTGATATGTGGCAATGTGACCTCAGTCTGAACTGCCAGATTGGAATTTCTGCAACTTAACCATCATTTAAACATCATGAACAATCAAGCAAACTGAGGACATGGTAATACCACATAAATTAGTCGGCATGTGGTAACTTGCTGCTATTGCTACCCAGTACAATCCAGCCACAACTCACTTTTTAGAGATGTGGGCTACCGTACTCTCCATTTTGTTTATTTGCTTTTAGAGGTGACTTGATGTTCTGCACACATGCAGGTCACATCAGGATCATGACCTGTTCAGGCTAGTGTTGAATACAGAGTGTATTTAAATGAAAATGTGAACAACCCATCAAAAACTAAGTGTTTTGATAAGTAAATTCACCTGCATTGTTAGTTTAGGCAACGTGTCCTTATTCTGAACAGTAAGATCAGAATTTATGTGACCTTTACGTACACCAATAAAACATTTTGTTTCCCAAAAGTCACAACAGTTCAATAACCGGAGAATTGATGATGCCATATACACTGCTCACAAAAAATTAGGGGGTATTTCAAAATGAATATGAAGTGATTAAAAAAAACAATTAATTTTATGTCATTTCATGAAAAGTCAAAGAAAGTTGTTTGCTTACCCAATTGAGATGCAAACTCAATAATCGTTATTTAGTAGCAAGGGACATATGTATGGGGTGTGTAAATTCGTGGGACTGTGGTGGCCTAGTGGGTATGACACTGGACTATGGATCAGAAGGTCCAGTGTTCAAATCCCACCTCTGCCAAGCTGCCACAGTTGGGTCCCTGAGCAAGTCCCTTAACCAACAATTGCCATAAATGTAAATGTGAACAGAATGAGAGTGCCCTACATTGACTGTTCAGTAGGGTGTATGGCCTTCCAAATCTGCCCAAACACACTGACAGTGATGGGGCATGGACAGGATCAGATTGTCCAGCAGTTCTTTCATAAGATAGCAATTTAACACCCACTTTTTGTACTTCAGGAATCCTAAAGCATTTCTGATCCAAAATTTGAAACCCAGAGAAATTTGCTTAGTTATACCAATGATTATACCTAGCATGTAAAAAAATACTGACCAGCAAAGAATAGTTTACAAAAGGACTTCCCGTTTGCTTCTCTAATTCACTAAGAAGATAGAAATGATTTACACTTTGTGAATGCATGGTAACTTGACAAAAATTTGCACAGAATTATAGATACAATGGACGGGTCAGCTTACCCCCTGGCTTATTTTACCCCACTCTCCCTTATGGTGCATTTTATTTATTTACTTATGAGTGGGTGTGTCGGGTGGCTTAATATTGTTCTGCACGTGTAGGCAAGTCAGTTACCACTGGATACAGGCCACATTAAATTCAAACAACCTATCAAAAATTCAGACATGAGTAGTAAATTGGATTTGGGTCACTTTTGCCTGCAGTGTGAATGTAATGATTTGTTAGGTGGATTGTTATTGTAGGTTAAGCTCTCAAACCCAGTTTCTAAAAAGCATTGCTGAATTGTTTTAAAAGCTTTTTTGCCCTTTTGAAATATTGTTTTTTTTTTCCTCACAAATACCCCAAATGACTAAAATGTGTATTCAGAGTGGAGCCGCGTTTTACTCGCTTGTGAAACCCTGCTGGAACATAGACAAATCTTAGTCTGTCCTCCTTGCTTTCTTTAGAGCTGATGATTTGGTCCAAAGCCCTTCTAAAATGTTTATGTTCACACTGGAGGAGACAGTGTGTCAGGGTGGCCCTGTGACCCCTCACTTCCTAACACACACTACACTGTGAGAACAAGCATGCTGGACTCTCAATTAGTACTTGGGTCAACTGCTGGAGCAGGCTAGGGTTTCTTCTCACACATGTACAAATTATAAACATACTGTTAACAAACTGATCATGGAGATAGCATGGACGAGACAGCAAACATGCACGCTCTTAGTACATTGTTTGCATAAGCATTCCAGAAGAAAAGCAAAAAGAATGTATTTGAATGAAGTTCTCAATGTTTAGACTCATGAATTTAGTGAAAATGTCCAACAAATACACTGCATGACCCAAGGTATGTGGACCCCCCAAAACATCCATATGTGAATTCTGAAAATACTGGTATCTTTTTATCAGGTACTTTCATGTAGAGTGACGTAAAGTTAATGGTTTTTCCCAAGAAATCAACACTTAGAGCTTGGCAAAGCCAGGATTTGTATTTACAGCCTTCTAACTAGTATTACAGAACCTTTACCACTGTACCACCACTGCCCCCATCTCAGTCTGAAACCAACAGATTTAATATGAACATGGTGTTTTCACGTGCTTCATTTTTTGGGAAAAGTCTTTTCTAGGGCTCTAAAATACAAGTACTTAATTTAGGTTGTGATTAGGAGATTAGGAGAAAAATTAGGAGATATTACAGAATGAAAGTCCTATAATGAAATCTCTTCTAATTTTTGTAAGCAGTGCATTTCTCAAAACATTTCCCCATCGTAAATTGGGGAGAACCTGTATTGTATAGCATAGTATAATCCAATTTTAATTAGCTCCTATTAGACCTTAAATAAATAGTTGTTTGTTCATTAAAACAGTGTTACAACAGAGTCATAAGCAATTGCTATAAAGTTAAACAGAATGCATTTATTACTAATTTATGTTGCATCTTATCAAAACATTTCCATGCAACTTCACTGACAGATTTCTGTCAAGGTGTCCTCAGTTCCACAATATTCCTTTATGCTAAATATTATTTTAAAAGGTATGACGTGCAGCATTTTAGATTTTGTGCCATATGACATATGTATGGTGTGATTATGAAACGAAATCGGCTGCCACACAAACAAGAGCAAAGAACACAAGGGACTCTTTAAATTAGTTTACCACCATCACTATCTCTATTCCATATCAATTAGTAGTGCTTTATATTAAATGTCCAATGCAGGATATTAAATAGTTGAAGAAGTTTCAGTTCAAAGCTATGAATGCTTATCAGGGCTAAACTGATTAACAGCATTAACATATCACATTAAAGAATTATTACTATGTTTACTTTGACAGCTCTAGTATTTTCCCTACATTTTGAATTATGATGGAGGCCGGTAATGAGGTTGGATAATAGGACGTCACACACCTTCACTGTAAATGTGCTGAGGATTTAGGAGCGTGTATGACCTACCACATCACACCTAAGCTGTTGCTGCTCCTAGTCATTTTCATTTCACAATAACAGCTATTACAGCTGTTGAGAGTTGTTGTTTTAGCAGGGCAGAAGCTTGGTGAACTGACCTATTAGATAAGTCACATGCAATGACACTGCCATGCTAGAACGCACTGAGTTCCTTAGTGTAAATTTCAGTGATGGTACTGCCAATGATCATAAATGGAAAATACACATCTGCATGTCTGCAACAATTATAATAAGCTGGAACTACACTGCTCCCAAAAAGTGATGGAAACTAATGGAATATCCCCTAATTTTTGTGAGCAGTATGTGCAGTGGCTTAAGGATGGGAAGGTAAATGTTCTTGAGTGGACAAGTAAAAGTTCTGATCTTAATCCCATAGAAACTTGATGAGAGCAGCCCATTGCCCCACAAAACAAGTTTGTCTGAACATGAACGAAGGTAATTGTTAAATATTCCCCAATCTTGTTATGCTAAATTTGTGTTATGCTATGTTTGTGTGTTATGCAAAAAGTGGTAAAGTTTAAATAAAGGTTTCTTTATAAAGTACAGTAGTAAATCAAGTTAATAATCCACATTCATTTATTTATTTTCATTACTGCTTACTCCTGATCAGGGTCACAGGAAAACCCGTGCCTTACAAATGCTCATGTCTTTGGACTGTGGGAGGTCACTGAAGTACCTGGACTTCACATACACATGTAGAGGATATGCAGTCGAAAAGACCCTGACCCTGACCGTTCTTGTTGTGAGCCCCTTTCCCAGCAGGGGACCAATCAAGAATTCAATATTGTTACTCTTGCCTTTCAGTTTAATCAGTTTCAGAAATGTGTCCTTTTCATTTTAAGGCAAAAAGTGTAAATAAATCTGGGCTAACGGGCTTTTGTTTTATGTCATAAGACTGTGACTATTTAAACAAGTTTGATGAATTTCTATATATGTGCTGAAATAGTCATACAAACTGATGTCTAGGTGAATTTAAGGTAATTAAAAGTCACTCTAAGTAGCCTGGTTGCGGAGTGTTGCTAATCCACAAATTACCAAGAGTAATGTGATCAAGCATAAGTCTACGTGCTTAAAATTGAGATGAATAGCCATAAGGTAACCAGGTGTAGACTGATCTAAATTACAGAAACATAATTTGAGATTGCAAGAGATAACATGAAATTATCCTGCTGTTATGTAAAATTATACTTTTATAGATGTGACATCACAACATACTTCAGGCTAAAAGGAAAAGACCACATCACAACACACAAGAGCTAAGTTACAGATAAGTCTTCAGTAATAAAAGATAAAAGCTTTGTGCTAAACACTGTGCAGTCTACATGTTTTCCTTTGCTGTTGTGTTTCTTATGCCAGTTGTAGACTTGCCCCGGATTAGTCCCTCCTATCTCTCTACCCTATCAGCAGTGGTGATGTTTGATGGAGGGAGTAACGTACAACACATGTGAAAACACATCACAGTCAATCACAAACAGTTCTTTCTCAATGAACAGAATATAAAACTCCTTTCTCCCATGTTTTCACAACCTGTTACACATTTGAGATATTGGGGTCAAAGTACCTATTTTCAGATACAAATTGTCCTCAGCTCTGGAAACTATTTGAGCTTAATAAAGCATGAAAGGCACCTGCATTGTGGTTTTCTTGGCTGAAAAGCTGTTAAATTTGATCATGGACGTATGAGCTCTAGAGGAGTTCTATATATTACTTACCTTTTTTAGCTCGTATATGGTCCTTGGTTTGGACATTAGCCATTAGCTGTGGGCCAGCGTGTTATTAACAAATGATTCAAAATTGGGGGTTGAAAGGTGCAGTGTTAATTCAAATTTTGCCTGAACAGACGTTGGCAAAATGACTGTTGAGTTGCTGAATTTATCCTATTGTAAAAACAAAATGTTTAAGATTTTACCGACAGATTTTCCAGTAGTAATCAAGTCAAATATGAAATGTGTGAATATCGATTACCTTCACCCTATATTTTCAAAAATAATTTTTGCCTGATTTTAAGGTGTTTGGGTCATTCTCTTGAAGTAACCACCTCTTTCCGGGTTTAGTTTTTTGACTGACTGTGACACCCGTTCGAATATGTGATCTTTTGTTTCAGCCACACTGACTACTAACAATGTCCTCACATGAATCATATATAATCTCCAACAGTGGCAGTTCAGTAGATTTTACTATTACACTTTTTTCTTTCTTTCTTTCATTTCCTTCATTCAGTATGTTCTTCTGCCCTGCCCTAAAACATAGTCCCTAAAGAAGTGGTTTGCCAACTTAATTTCAACAGACACCCTTGAGATGAATTAGGATGCCATGGTAGGAACCATGGTTTAACCATGCAACATCAGTGCCCAACCCTACAATCTACAATCATGATCTAAGTCTAGTGGAAACACTTCCCGGAAGAGTGAACCTTGTTGCTGCAGCAAATGGGAACCAACTCTATACTAATGCCTATGGTTTTCGATATAATTTCTAGGTGTGCACAAACTTTTGACTGTGTAGGGTACTTAGTAGAAATCATTCTGTCCACACAATTTTTGTAATGCCACTGGCTGCCACACAACCCCAAATTATCATGGAACCACTCCCATACTTAGTAGTTGGCAAGTTCTTCTTTCTTTCAAATGCTTCTGTTTTTCTAAACATGAAACATTCTTTAAGTGCTGTGTTGCAAAATTCATACACTGACTGTTCTTCTGATCTCTTTTGCCTTCGTGTTTGTGCAAGAAACGCTGCACGATGGACTGACATAAACCTGCCACCATACCAACTTTACCGCAGGTCCTTGGCAGTGATCAAAAGCTTTATTCTGCTGTAATTTAACCATTTTTGTGTGGATATGGACATATGTTTTGGATCACTTCCCTGCAAAAAGATCAAGCCATGACCAGTCGAGCTTCTTGCCTGAGGCAAATATACTCTTATGTCATAGAGTACAGTGTTCCCTCGCCACTTCACCTTTCGCGGACTCGATGCATCGCTGGTTTTCAAAAAATATTAATGGAAAAAATATATCGTGGAATTTCGCTGGTGTGTTAAGTAAAGAGAACGTTCCATTACTTCAGCTTGTTGCTTGATTATTCAACAGTACACTACAATAGCGTATTTACTCAGTGGATGAATACTCACCAAAATCGAGAAGTAAGACTAGAGCATCGGCTGTCTTAGTCGCTACTTACCGACATGACAAGTTTTTATCTGCGGTGTTGTATTCGCTGTTTGTGAAAGTTTCATTGTAGACTGAATTCATTTAAGCCCTACGATGCCACCCAAACGTTTGGCAAGTTTTACGGCTAAAATAGTGTATAAATACTTAAATAAATATAGCGTCCCTATTTCGCGGATTTTCGTTTGTAAACGAGGAATCACTGTACATGATGTCATGTATCCTAATAAGGGTATTTGAAGGGCAGTTAATTTAACTATAGATCCACAACATAACATAACTTAGTATAACCGGCTACAACTCAAATGGTGGATTTGGTGAATAAAAGATGATTCCAGACATTGCTTAATGGAATTTCATTCATAAGCAATTGAACCAGGAAGTTGTGAATCACTGCTTAGTTCCTAAACACTAATAGAAGGTTAAAAAGTAAACTGTAATATATTCAGCTCTTCTGTAGAACCAGCCATTTTTTTTATGCCAAACCTATATTCTGTAAGTGCCAAAAAAGTTATATTTATGTCTCACATGACCAAAGATTCTGGTTCCAGTCAAAGTTTTAGAAGCATCTATGGCTTACGTTTGTGGTTACATAAAAGAAAAGGCTTTCGTCTGTCATGCCTTTCAGATACTTGGCAAGGAGGTGGTGTCTAATTGTAGATTTGGTAACCCCAAAATGCTACCATCTTTTGCAAATCACTAACCCTGATCCTTGAAGAATTTGTTTTCCCTCACCAACCATCTTCCTAGAGGTTAAAATACGCTTGCATTCTTTTGCACACAAGTTTAGTACAGCTCAAGTCATTTTTAATGAAGTAATTGTCAACTTGGCAGTAGTTATGGATGTTTGCAGACATGTACGAACTATTTATTGTATCCATTCTGTAATCCTCAGGATGTTGATGAATGAATGAAGATAATTTCATCTGTGTGTCATTGTGGTGGTGCAGTGGATTTTGCTTTTCTTTAATATAATATATATAATAATAATTATTAATTATTATTGTTAGAATTAATATTTAATATATTATAATAAGTGCTTGTATTTCAGTCTTGTTGTTCAAGTTTGGTCATTTCTGACCATATTACCCTTTGCCACATAAAAAGAACAAATTAAACTTCTTTGCTACAATGCCATGCATGTTAGCTTTGTGTAAAGCTTATGAGATTGATGTCCCATGCACAAACCAATCAAAAAAGCATATCATTCCTGCATAATCTTCTTGCAAGCCTGCCAGATTCGTCTGATGTTTCCTTTCTGTAATAGCCTCTTTGCGCTGGAAGTGATCCAGAATTTCAACTCAAGCATATACACTTTAAATTTAATCACAGGGCCTATGCGCTGACTTTGAAATGGCTTCAAATGAAACTGTCTGCAAATCCTTCCAGACATATACAAAATAATGGAAACACCAGGCAATATATCAGGATTAAAGAGTTAGGCTTCCTTTGGTCTTCAGAGCAGCCTCAGCCTGGCTTTGAACACTGTTGTACACATTTCGAACAACTCATCGTAGAAAAAGGACAATCCTTCAAATGAATGGACAGAGAATCATGTTGTGCAGTTGAGGGCAGGCATTGTGGGTTGAGTGTAGGGGTGAAATGGACTGAAAAATTCACTTCACTGTGAGCTAATACTATTTCATTATATCACAGTGATGGCTTACAACTTCCCATTTTCATGCTAAATAGTATTAATCTTATAATCACTCTTAATGATGCCCTAAGGCAATCCTTCCAGTCTGCTTTCACAATCTTCAGTTTTGGCAATTTCTCAACTGCTCATCACCTGTCAAAGCACTACACATATATATTCTATACTTGTAAAATTGATTAATGTTGATTGATCATGTTGTTTAAATGCACTAGTCTCCACTCTGAAATGATTAACACAATGGTTCAGTGCTTTTTTTCTGCACAACCTGCTTGATTTAATTGCATGCAATTTGTTAACTTGTTTTGGCACAAGTAAAATGAGGGCACATCATTTCTGAAAAACATAACAAATCATACCAAGCTGTTTGTACTCAAGTGAGATAAATGTGTTATAAAATTTTCAATACCAGCTTAATCAAATTCAAGGTCGCATGAAGGCAGGGACTAACCAGCAGCACAGGGTGCAAGGCTGCCTGGGACCACCCCAGACAGGGTGCCAATCCAAATGTTGAAATGAATTTCCCTTGGCGCTCTGAACAACTGACACGCTCACTTAAATTCACTTTCAATTTTACTTCATTGCAGACAGTATTAAGCCAGTATTTTTTTGCTCTACTTAATTTCATTTGTTTGCATACATAAGTTGGGCAATTTAGGGCTAGTAATGAGAATAATTATAAAATAATTATGTGATTTCAAACAGGTGATGTCAACAGGTGATTGTAATCATGATTTGATACAAAAGCTCTGTCCTCAAAAGGAGCAAGGATGGGAAAATGATCTCCAGTTTGTTGACAAATGCACAAGAAAATAATTGAAATGTTTAAAAACATTTCCTCAAAGAAAAATTGGAAGAGATTGGCATATTTCCATCTCAGCTTTTCCTGATTTAGCTTGTTTTGCACTGTCTTGTTCAAAAATGCCTGTACATCTATGGAAAATATGTCATATAAGGCAACTGATATTAAAATCTCAAATCAATTTGCATTAATGCTACCATCACTGAATTGTAAAAGACATTTGCCACTGACACACCCCCATATCATGATAGACCCTGACTTTTCATCTTTGGTCCATTTCTACTGAAAATATTTGGAATACTGATTCAGCTGAATACAGTACATTTACATTTACATTTAGGGAATTTGGCACCCTTATCCAGAGCGACTTACAACTCTGGCAGTTGTGGCAAAAAGTTTTGAGAATGACACAAAGTTTGCTTTTCACAAAGTTCGCCGCATCAGTTGCCAATTGATATTAAGTTTAGATTGTGAAAAGTAATTAGATGAATTGCTAAGTTACTCCCTGCCATAAAAATGACCCTACTACAAAAATTACTGCATTCCCAATACTGCATTTCAGATCTACATAATGGCCTGCTAACATAATTCAGTAAGGATCCTGTTAGCTCAGGAGAAAAGGTTAATGAGGACTAGACAGCTGATATTACTTTGTCATGATGATTAGAAGAGCAGGCTGGTTGCTTTAAAAGCATAGAGGTGCTTTTAAGTTTTCTTCTGTTAACCATGGTTACTTCCAAGGAAAGTCAGATCGGTTCACCACCAGTGCAGAGCTTGCTCAGGAATGGGCAGGTGTGAGTGCATCTGAAAAGGGGCTTTTGGAAGATGGCTTGATGTCAAGAAGGCAGCAAAGAAACCCCTTCTCTCCAAGAAAAACATAAAGGACAGACTGACATTTTGCAGGAAGTATAGGGATTGGACTGCATAGGACTGGAGTAAAGTTATATTCTACCCCATTCAGACTGTTTGGAACATCTGGAAAAATGATTGTCTGGAGAAGAAAAGGTGAGCGCTACCATGAGTCCTGTGTCATGCCAACAGTGAAACATCCTGTGACCATCAAGAATAAGGAATCATAAAATCCTCCAATTGCAACTTCTCCCACTGATCCAGGAGCAATTTAAACAATGCTTTCTCCAGCATGATGGAGCACCATGTCACAAGGCAAAAGTAATAACCAATTGGCTCAATCCCATTGAGAACCTGTGATCAGTTCTCAAAAAGAGGGTGCACAAACAAACAAAAACTTTGATAATAAAATAAAATAAGTGTTTGCCAGCATATTTGCATAATGGCAATAAAAGACGTTTATTTTAGCTTTATTAGTGAATGAAGACACAGCTCTTAATTTAGGATGTCACTGCACTTACATATATAATACCTGCTTACTTGTTCCATTTTATTGGCACTGTGCTTATTATTGTTGTTTTACCTATATAAATTCCTAACATGGAATTTATTGGGTACCAAAAAGTCACTCTGTATAAGGGTGTATATATGATTTATATAAGTTAAACAATAAACAATGCAGTAAACAGTAGGTTCAAATGTCCGTTAAAAGTACTCAGTACAGCTAAGTTTGAATACAATTTAAAGGGGCCATACAGGGTTGACTCGCATGCCTTCCTGCATGACAACAGACCGAGGGCATGGGGTTTGTGTGTGGAGTCAAAGTGGAGCATGACAGCAGAACAGAGGAGTCGATATTTAATCAACCCCATGCCAGGGCCGCTTTTGAATATTTGATGGTGCTTTTCTTCAATGATTACCTTCCCATTACACTATCTTGTCAGTGGTTGAAGGGAGAGGTTTGGGTTGCCATTGTCCAAGATCAGCATGGCCTCAGTGTCCTCTGGAGCTCCCCTTCATTGTGGAGCTGTCAGCTGACTGCTTCCCTGTTGGCCCAACATTTTTCTCTCAGCCACACACACAGGCCAAGATTCTCTGACTTTATCACACCTGCCACTTGCAAAATCAGATCCAGAAATAGTAAATGCAAGGACAAACAGACAGGTAAGAAAAGAGGTACAATTAAAAGATTCTCAACCCTTACACTGAACCCTCACTTTATTTTAATGCTGTCCATTAGTTTAAATAGACATCATGATCCATATCTGGAATAAGGGAGCTTGATTCTACACCTTTGTGGCATTAGGCCAGACTTTATTTATTGCTTGTTTCGCGGATCCGCCGACGATCATATTTGAAGAAAAAAATTTTGGGGGGGTATTTCTCGGATCCGCCGCAGCACCAATGTTTTTTTTTTAGCTTTTTCCACCCTCCGGTGGAGAGCCAACTGTTTTCTTCAGTTCATTTTTTTTTCCAGAGTCACTTTAATTTAATTGTAGGTTAAATACATTTTATTTTTAAATAAAAAAATATTTTTATTTCTTCCTCCTTCCTTGTGTTGATTCCACATAGTCCTTGAGAAATTGAAAAGTGCGGAAAAATAAAGATTTATTTTTATTTTTTTTCCTCCATCCTCAGTAGATTCTTAAGTAGGGACATCCGAGGAACAAGCAATTAAAAAAGTCTGGCCTTGTCATTTCACTGAATGTTTCATGCTTTAGTGGTTGGATTCTAAATGATTAACAGTGCTATAAATGTTACATTAAAATGTATTTAATAGTTACATTTTGCATAATGCAGATATTTGAAATAGTTTTTTGTATTTACATTGTTCATTCTTATATTCATATAAACAGGATATATACAAATGCACTTATCCAGAGTAACTTTGTTTTCTTCTTAGTATAATTTCCTATAATTTTATGTTAAAATATATAATCTAAATAAACCATATTGCCATTTTTAAACACCTCAGTGTCACTGCTGGTCCACTTACCATGAATAAAGCATTTGCTGAGTGTATAGTGTTGTGACATTTAACTCATAGGGTTAGGGTTAACCCTAACCCTAACCCTAACCCTAACCCTATATTTCAACATTACCACAATACTCAGATTTAATATCTGTAAGATCTCTGAAGTGGATATTCGGTATATACTGTGTGTGTGCACCCAACATCAGTAAGGGAAGGCCAAGTACAGTTCCTAATAAGACCTGCTGCTGTGAATATCTAGTCCTCTTTGTGCTCCAGTCTGGACAACAAGGCTGGTAGAGGGAGGAACTGAGTTCACTGCCGGCTGCCGGTAAAAGGAAATATCCAACGCCACTGATGCATTTTCCTAGGAAGTACTTTTAGATGGCAATTACTGTCTGTGTCTCAGCCCTTCCTGTTTGATGAGCGACTGCACTGACACGGAAGAATAATTTGCTGTATGTAAACTATGGGAGACATGGGAGAAGAAATGTTAAGGACTGTAGACATTACAATTTAGAAGAAATCAGAACAGGATTGTAGTTCAGTCCTGATGTCATGTGTGTGTGTGTGTGTGTGTGTGTGTGTGTGTGTGTGTGTGTGTGTGTGTGTGTGTGTGTGTGTGTGTGTG
>JAUZSU010163097.1:0-13684 GCA_034780255.1 Parotocinclus maculicauda | reverse complement strand
AGTGAGCTATGGATTAATGTTCAGGTTGTCCCTGAATTGCGCCCTGTGCTGTTGTCTGGGCATCTGCTTTTCAGTGACTCTCTACGGATAAGATGGTGAACGAATAAATTAATGTCTGTGTTTAATAAATATATATATATATATATATATATAATTTCATATAATCAGTTTATCTTTCTTCTAAATTCTGTTCACCTCTCTTCAACTTTATATTAATATAAAATATTAATACACATAGTGAGTCAAAATTGACATTTGTAATGCACTTTATACAGTTTGGCAGATTTTAAATCCTTGTACTTTAATCAGCCAATCAGAAAATACAACCCCACATCAGAAAAAGTTTGCATATTGAAAACATATATACATTTACTTTGACTTTTATTTAATTGCAGATAGTATGAACCTGAAATATTTAAAGTTTTGTCTGGTCAACTTCATTTCATTTGTTATAAACAATCCATTCCTGGATTTCAAAGCTTTAACTTATTTTAATTTTTTTATTTAACGCTATGTAATAACAGGTGATGGCCATTGATTTATTATTTCAGGTGTAATTTTGTCCCATTCTTCCTGCAAGCTCATCTTATGATGTGAAACAGTATGGGTTGTCATTGTCATATCTTTTGTTTCAAAATTCTTCACGCTCTCTGTGTTCTTTTTTTGAGTAGCTATGTAATTCAAGAATACTGAATACCTTTAACTCAAACATCCTCAATCATGCCCAGACCAGCAAGCTCCTTGCCTGTGAACAAAAGGCCTTCATACTAATGTCTGGTTCCCTGGAAAGCTCAGTACACACCCATGCTGTCAAGAGCAAAGCTTGTGATTTTATCAACCAGTCGGTTTACCCATGGAAATGTTAGGTGTCAGCCAACTGAACGCTGCAGCAGGAAATTTAATTGGTTTTTAATTTAGTTGGTTAATTGGTTTAATTGGTTTAACTGAGCTATTGAAAATGGCAAATATCCCATTCTGCCATTATGTGAATTGTTAAAATCAAAGGGAATTTTCTGTCCGTCCATCATGATCTCTGTTTAAATATTCACTGTAGATCGAAAGTTATCTATCAAGAAAATCTATTTCTTGGGGTATGTCAGATCAGATCATTTTAAGACATTATCTTAATCTGTGTAAGGTAAGACTACTAACAATGAGTTGGGAGGATCCCACATTTATCTTCATTATAATGGCAGGATCTATGAATATTGAATTTGGGTATACAATCATCTAATAATAGCAGGCCAGGTAGGAGCCGCTAATAAAAGTTTAGCTCCCATTTGTCATGGGGGGCAATTCAATATCTATGCTGATTTGAATTGTTATATTTATATTATAACTATTTACCAGAAGCCAAAGCATTTACATATGACATTTGGCACACACTTTTACCCACAGCAACATAAGTGCTTACATAAACTAAAAACTCTCATCATTTTGGCTGTGCACCAAACTGCAAATGAAATATTACTGCTGCTTCGAGTTACGTCATTTTATTCTCCGTTTTATTTAACATAAGCACTCACCTACTTAACTGCTAATATAATGCTCATGCATTTTTTTGTGAACAGTGTATTATGGGTGACCTCTAACTCATTAATTAGAATACTGGATGTGATTTGCTTGTAGTTGTGAAACCTGGTGATATCACAATTTTTATGACCTTCGGCCTCTGTTTTAAAGGTAAAATGTAAATAGTGTTGTAATAATTTGACTAAACTCTGTAATTGAAATCTGTCAAAACATGAAAACACAGGTAGACTACAAACCATAAGGCATTGAGACGTGCCTAAAATCACATGATAATTGCATTGACATCCTTTTTGAAGTGGGGACAAGGGCCACTTGAGGAAACTTGTGTACATTCTCTAATGATGTGATGTGCCATCGTGATTGCATAACCACTGCTAAGCCAATTAAAGGATGCAAGCCAGATGGATAAACAACAAGTTAGAAAATTAGGGAACTAAATGAGTGGAAAGTGCAAGATTTGACCCATAATGGTCTTTCTAACGCGTCACAAAGGAAGCAAAGGAGCATCAGTATTGTATTGTGTCTTTCAGTTAGTTCATTAAAATGAAAACAAATACATATTCTTGCTAGCTGCTGAGACACAAGAAATAAAAGTAATGAAACTCACTTATTATCAGGGAGGCCAAGCTCATATTTTTGTTTCTATAAATATACTTGGGACTGCTCATGGGCCCCAGGGTGTTGCAGCCTGTATCCCCTAAGCTTCCAGAGGGAAAGCAAGGCAACACAGTGGATGAATTTGTCACGCACATTTATATTTCTGCGTTTCATGTTTTTTTTTTCTTCCTTCCACCCACACAGACACCACGCACCGTCCGTGTTGACTCTGCTGCAGAAACCTGTGATTTTCCAAAATACCCACTGGCAGAGAGCTGCTGCCGCAGGCATTCCATATATAAGATGCTCACAGAAAGCTACCACTTTCCATGCTAGGATTGTCAGAATTCTATAAACATTGCTTTTTCATGTGAAAATTAACGTTTGCATCATATGAATCATCTGTACAGCTTTGGCTGTTCTACTACCGTAGAGGTTTGATAGTAAACATTATACTTTGATATAGACTGTGTTTATGATATAATAATGGACTCTTAGCAGGTGAGAAAGGATGTTAATGGGATTAAATAAATGGAAGGATCAGCTGGGCTGGAGTGTGGTCAGACTGACACTCCACTCTGTCTGCAGATTCATCAAGTGCAATCTGAAGTTCAGGCTTTCACAAGTTCTTCAATTTTATTTAAAAGCAATTAGAGCACTCGGCTCACTCTTGCTGAAAACCACAGATGGCCTGATGGTTCCTTTTCTCCAGAAAAGACTCTTTACCTCTTCAATTGCAGACACCATCGAAGATTAGGTTTGGGAAATAGGAGGAGAAATGTGTGAATGAGCAGTTAATGGACTGGCAACAGAGAAAGACATGTAACAGCTGTACTGCAGCCTTGCTACTAAAGAGCAAAATCTTTTTACTCCTCTATCACAGGCTCATTTCACTGTCCTTTCGTACACTTCAGTGGAACAGTTAATGTGCAAAGGCACACGAGAAGATGTCTGACATGTGCGTGCCTACCACTGAACACACAGACTGTACCAAATAGCCTAAAAAGCACCTGCACCCACTGTGAGGCTAAAGACTAAGGGTTCTTATTTAATTATTCATTTATTTGTTTATTTATTATTTTGGATTATTTTGTGGTCCTTTAGGAATAAAAGAGGAATGTTTTCACTCAGTTATGTATGGTGAAGCTGCAATAGAGCATTTTACTTACAATTTAAAACCTTTTGGTAATTTTTTATTTCAAGTGTTATTTTTTGTTTGTTTACAAATGTATTCAATAAATTGTGTTGTCTTGCATTATTTACACGTAGTAAAAAAGCAGGAGAATCAGTATCGTAAATTGAATCAAATTGATTTTGATTAATAGACAACTCTACAGGATGGAATATCCAATCAGATTGGAATGTTAGGCCTGAAACATACATCATGCAAGTACGTGTTTCATGTGTAGTTGCATTCAAAACTGTGTCACCGTGTAATTTAAGCATTGCCGCAAGGCATGCTACAGCGACAGCCATGTTGTCTTGTACCGCTAGCTTGCTTTTCATCATCTAATTCACACATTGGCTTAACAAGAAAAGCATACTCTCCATCTTTCTACCAAAAACATTTCAGGCCACTCTCCACCCACTGGGTCTTTTCTTTTTTTGCTTAAGCACCCGGCAAAGTGCACCACTTTGCTGTTGACCTGTTTAACCCTTTCTATTTACATAAACAAACATTTGCATTCTATCTCACCTCTGAGTGTAATAATTGCCACAGTAATGTAAGAACACAAGTTGAGTTTCTGCAACAGGATCTTGCATTTGCACAGTGTTAGCTGGGCGTTGCTGTTTGAGTGCTGAGTATGTTTTATGCCTTACAGTGCACTTTACTTGCCAAATGTATGGGAGGCAGCTCGGCATTAGTGGGATGGTCCTTAATTAATCTAATTTTCAGTTAACTGCTATTATTGTTATTATTACTATCATTTTTATTATTAATAATATTTAATTAATTATTACTAATGACATAAAAACAACTCACCAAAAAGGAGTGGTTGGAAACGAATGCAACTTTAGATGTGTGATATATATAAGTGATTATAATATTAGAGCAGAAGAATGTGTATTTTGGCAAAAACTGTAGAATTGAAGATCTACAATAACAGCGTTTAGCAAACGCCCTTATCCAGAGCAACTTACAACTGATACAATCTTACAATCCAAGCAGTTGTGGTTTAATAATCTTGGTCAAAGGCCCAACTGTGGCAGCTTGGCAGAGGTGGGATTTGAACCCTTGCTTTCTACCTAGCACCTAGCACTCAACAATCTCTCAATAAGAGTTATGTTACCCAAAAGGAGCATTTTAGAGGGCGGTGAGGGAAGCATCTTGATGCCCACTTGTGGCAAGTCCCAGTCTTTAATCAGAACACACCATAATCATTTACAATATTTACATAACTGCCTGTGGAGTTTTGCACGAATGGATCATTTTATTTTTTCCATTGAGTATTATTAATTGCTTCTCATTTTAAAGTGCTATAATGGTGCAACCTGGTAGGTGGGGGGAATGTGGTGTGCGCTGCTTAGAAGTGTGAGTGCATTCAACTGTCAGCACAACCCACAAACTAACACAAGCTGATGAATACCCGCTCAACCTTTCATTCGCTTGTTTTTTCCTCATTGCAAGGAGAAAGGTAAGAGATTACGATTTAATTTCCCCCACTTTCCCCAGGGAAAGACAGAGATTCCTGTTCCCGTCATTCCCTGACATTGAGTCTAGAGTCTGGTACAGGAGAGCATACACTCAAACCCTTTTCTGGCCATGACATGACAGATCACCTTTCATGTTTGTGTTTTTAGAGGGCTGAGAAGTAGAGTGCACTCGATAATGACGGATGAGAGCAGAATGGAAACCAGTCGATGAAAAATGTGTTGCATTGCTTTCTTGCAATGAAGCCAATCAGCTTTAATACAGTGATTTATGAGAGTCCCCAGTGTGGAATAAATGTGTGTGTGCTAAGTTAAATTTGTTTCACATTTTAACCTTCTCAGAGTCACGGGGTTCCAGAGCCTATCCCTAGAGTACATAGGATACAAAGATTAGCCTGCCCCTGGATCGAATACCAGTCCACCACAGGGCCAGCAGTGGCTGTTTGTATGACCTTTCTTCAGTCTACCCTCCCATCGTATCTGCACTGGACGCCAGACATGCCCACATGGCCCTGACTCGAATGATGGCTAGCATATTTACATAAGTCTGCTGAGCCACATGATTATCTGACTTTTTGCTATTGCTAAATAATTACCAATAACTTAAATAAGAAAGTCCTGCTGTGTGACATCAACTTCAAATGCAGTAAGTTGTAAAAAAATGTAGCATATTCAAAAGGTAAATAAATACCTTACTTTCAGTCGTTCCAAAATGCTGAAAGCCAACGAGTTTTGTTATTTACCTTTGTAAATTATAAATATTGTCCATAAATTTTAAGACTTCCTGACACAGATTAATTGCAGTCTGCTAAATGACATAAATATAAATGTCTGAGAATTCAGTCATGATCCTAATTACCAGATTACTTTGAGAGGTCAACCAATCAATCATAAGACCAGCCAGGCTTCAGAGCAAGCTAACTGTCAAATAAACCCCTAAATGCTTTTATACTGTATACTGTTTTATATAAAACACACACGTCTACACCTCTACATGCATCCCGGGTGTGTCTAAAAATTATGCAATTAAAGCCGTTGTCCAAAAAGCTGTATTCTTTTGTACTATCTATTAAATGTTTCATTTAGTAAATTATCAAAACTACTGCATTTCACAAATAGTAAAGATACTTCCATTTACAATAAACATTTTATTACCAAATTTGAACAATATTAAATGGAAGTGAGGACTACTGTGTAGTCTTAAAGCATATGAGGCCCACTTGTGATACCTGCACATTTCTAGGAGGGTGATTATGCAGATCTTTTTTATTGGTCACCAATTGGTTTCACTGGTTCCTGCCTTGTGCCTAATGTCCCAACCTCTCACTAGCTGAATTGATTTAAATGGGTATTGATTAAATTAGTGTGTGAGTAAATGAAAAAAAAACAATTAACTCAATCAGATATATCCCTCTCTCCACAGATCCCTCTAAAGCCAAACTTCTTAAAATGTATGTACAGCATGTTGCCTACACTGGAAGCTTAGAGGGTTCATAAGGAAATACAATTAGCATAATCCCTTACTCTGGTTTGCTCCACTGGAAATAAGTCTTTGGTTCTTTCAGCAATTTTCAACACTAAACATACTGTGAAAATGAAAAAAAAACAAAACAACAACAACCCTACAAATTAAAATTTTTGTTCAGTTTTATTTCATTGTAGAACAATTGAACTAAAGATATTCCATGTCTCTTCAAGTCAACTTAATTTAATTTGTTAATATACATTGCTGCATTTTAGGCCTGCATCACATTCCAAAAAAAGCATTTACCACATTGTAATTTTGCCATTCCTTGCTGTTTTGGTACAGAAGATACCAAACGATTAAGTGTATCAGGCCTTATTTTGTCCCATTCTTCCTCCAAACACATCTAAAGGTGTGCAGCAGTACAGGGTCACCATTGTTTCATATTTTGTTTCAAAATTCTCCATACATTCTCTATTGTGGGCAGGTAAGGACTTCGGGCTGGTCAGTCTAGTACCCGCACCCTCTTCCTTGGCAGATAATTGTAATGTGTACAGAATATGGTTTTGCATTGACTTGTTGAAAAATTCCTGGACATCCCTGGAATATGTTGCTCAATAATATCAATATACTTTTCTGGATTTCTGGATTTCGTTAACATAACATTTACTTTTTTATGTTAACCATATAAAAAAATTTAAGTAAAGTTTTAAGTGACATTTGTGAATGTACCCCAGTATTGTTGTACTTGACCAAGCAATCCCTTGCCCATCAGCTTTTGCTGAATAGCAGTTCTTGATGCAGTGCTGTTTAAGAGGCTGGGTCTTTAGCTTGAACTTGCACCTTCGCCCTTTATGAAATAAAATTAATCGAGATTTCTTAAATAGTTTACTGATATTATGGACTGTAAAAGGATAAATATGCAAATCATTTTCAATCTTCCTTTGAGGAACATTTGTTTTCACACCGAACATTTGTTGACAGACTGAAAATCCTCTGTCAATTTTTTTGTTCCTTAAAGACTCGGCCTTTTGTGGATGCTGCTTTTGTACCAAATCATGATACTAATCACCTGTTGACATCATTATTTCATTTGTTCCCCTTATTACTAACTCATAATTGACCTGTTCTATTTTTTTATGTGTTGCAGGCCTGAAATACAGGAATGGACATTTATTAACAAATTAAATGAAGTCAACCAGAAAAAATATAAAATATATTTGGTTCATGTTGTCTTCTATAAAAGAACAGTCAAAGTAAGACATATTGCATTTTTCTGTATTATTTGCTTATTCCAGTCTGTCCCAACTTGCCCTGACTTGGATGTTTTATATGTACTAATATGTGACAAAATGTTATAAATAAAAAAATAACAGGCTTTTTGCGTGGACTAGTGGTGTCTCAGTGCTTAAGGCTCTAGTGCTACAGTGAAAGTTATGAGACACTACAAAACTGCCGGTTTTATGTGCTTAGCTACTGAAGATATCGGTTCCCAAAAGCATTGCAACAACAAAAAAGACAATCATAATATGCTGAAGCATGTGCCAAATTAAACACTCTACACAAGTTAGGAGAGTCATTAACATTATGATGCTTTAGGGACAAGTAGCCTAGTTCTGATTCAACCTGCATAATAGCATCAGACAAATAAAGGAATTTAATACCACAACACTTCACCAAAAAGAAGAACAATATTCAGAGGCCACAATCACAAAACATACACATGCTAAAATAAATAACTAAGGAAGTTCACATGAAATTTGGGGAATTTGTGACTCTGTACAGTACAGGCAGGAAGTGTATAAAAGACCACATAACCATGTATAGTTACATGTACATACCTACATTATCAGTCAGACGCCATTACCAAGAGCAATCTTCAGTCTAACTTCAAGAGTGTGGAGTTGAGGGTGTCAGCTTGGCAAAGGTGGTATTTGCTCTTCTTATTAGTAGTCCAGAGTATTAAACACTAGATATATCATAAATTAGGAGTGGATTTCAGTTTGCTTATAGACTAGTTAGAGAAGTAATATTGAACCCATGCGAGACAGAACGGTGTTCCACTTGGTGAAGCGTCATTCGTTTAGCTACCAGATCATGTTTGTGCTGAACAAAAAAAACTGCTGATTGTTTAATTGCGAATAGGGACAAGCGATCACAGTGTGGGTGGGAGTGACAGCTTACATTAGGGTACAACACTGCGACAAACAGCTGCAAACGAGCATGAGAAAAACGTGGTGACAGAGAAGCTGCCACTGTAATCCGGTGCACTCTTTTGACCTTCAGCTCCGTTGCAGTCATCTGAAATCACCATGGCCCTATTAGCTTGCGTCTCTGAGGCTTTGAGTGTCTTGATAAGCTGTGCAATCACTTTAATCACTCTTCATTATTCACTGCTAATCGGCGTTAAATAGACTAATACACCAGGGAGGAGAATAAAAGTGAGGGGGAGCAAATCCGATACAGGATTTCATCCTAACCCAATGGAAATTGCGTCGATGCGCGTCCAAATACTTGCTCGCGTTCAGTGAGTGAGAGAGAGAGAGAGAGAGAGAGAGAGAGAGAGGAGTAAGAGAGAGAGCTGCTGAGGAGAGCGGGGAGAAGAAAAAGGCACAAACAGGATTATTATTAGTATTAGATTAGTATCAGCCATGACCAACTTGCAGCAATGGTCCTAGCTTGGAGTCAGCAAAGCAAGACTCAGAATAAAGGCTTCGCGAATTGCAGCCACGTTCCACACGCGGTGTGCTGCAAACAAACACGGATCGCTCCCGATATGAAAGTACGCGCTCGGATCTTGTAGATGGAGGTGAAAGGCGAACCTGTGACTTTCTGTTTGTCTGAGCCTGGACTTTTTCTTTTCTGTTATTATTACTTTTATGGCTTGTCTGGAACCGCGGGGATTCCGTGCGATGTTTCTAACAGACATCAGCTGTCAACAGCAGCAATAAACGGGCAGCAGCACCGAGCGTGGTGAAGAGCGCACCGAAAAGCGCGGGCGGTCTGACTGACTGCGACTCTGCAATAAAGGACTAAAGGGAAAAAGCAATAAAACCGCGCTGTAAAGAAGAGCTCGGCGACTCCAGGGCAAACTTGAGCGGCAACATCGTGCTGTGTGTCCGTAATCATGAACCGCTCGCGTTTGGTGGACTCAAGCCGATGCATTTTTCATCCTGGAGGCGCAACTTCTGAATAGCCTGCGTTTGGATAACAGACTGCCTTCACCTGTTGTCCATAGTCCACACTGTGATTAGTAACTTATTTATGTGACTTAGGATGTGTGTGGGTTTCGGCTTCGGTCTCGGAATAAAGCACAGAATATTATCTTGCCTTGGACCTTAGTTACTTAATAAACTGTATCACTGCCCAACATGGAAAAGAGCCAGCCATGGACCAGAAACGGTCTTATTTTTTGACACGCGAGAATATATAGCCATAAAAGCTCATAAAGTTTCTGTTATAGGTTTTATTCGGACAGCATCTTTTGATTTGCACTATGATGGAAGCGCCTCAGTGCTCGAAGAAAAGCCTGTCTCTCTCGTTGCCGGTGCCTCGGGAAGGACAGGCGACCCTAAAGCCTCCTCAGCACCTGTGGAGACAACCGCGGACTCCGATCCGGATCAAACACCGCGGTTACTCCGATACGGACCGCCACCACCACCCGCACATGGAGCGCGCCGACGCCATGGACACCAGCGACCGCCCCGGACTAAAGAAGACCCGCATGTCCTGGCCGTCCTCCTTCCACGGCACCACAAGCACATCATCTGGACACTGTTCGGCCAACAAACGGTAAGTCGAAGCATTTAGGCTAAGGATTGTGTTTCACTTTATGTTAGTATATGAGGGCTGCTTAAGTTTAGTTAGACCGGGGTGCGTGGATGTGTTCAAGATTCCTGTGTCAATTTAAGTGAATAAAACTAAACACCCTACCGTGTGGTGAAGCTTTAGATAAGAAAATCATGTTATATATTATAATATTCACGATGCATATTTTGTCTATCTATTTAAGGCATTTAAACGAAGTAAACGAAGTGTGCAATACCAGATTTGTATCTGAACAACATCGCATCTGTGTGGGAGATTTCCTGTTTAAGGTTCGTTTTGGTTGACTCACTTAGAAGAGTCGTTAAAAAAAGCGATTCGCCGACGAGTCGCATGTGTCATTAATTTACCACAAACGCGGTGGTACCAAAGGTCTGTGCTATGTCTCTGCGTGCAAACATATGATGCGTTTTACAACCAAGACGTGTGTGCATTCTGACTCCACAATCAATAGCCTGGAGATTCAGAGAGAAAGCATGATAGAATGAATTTTTGTGTTTTTGAATTTGTTAGAAGCAGAGATGATTTATAAATCAATGAGTAAAAACAAATATTTAAAGCAAACAAATATTTAGGAGGTACCTGTAAGATCTAATCCAGTCAGAACACTATATATCTCAATGGTTATGTCTTAAACTGAAGTGATTTGTGAACCACTGTGAACTGTTCAGGTTTGGCACAGTGGTGCAGTGGTGAGCAATGTCTCCTCACAGCTCCAGGACTTCCGGAGGTTGCATTTTTTTTTACCAGTGTCTGCATGGTTTTCCACCCACATTCCACAGACATGCATTTGGTCAAGTGGTGTCTGTGAAGTGTCACTATGTGTTTGTGTCATGAGATGGGTGGTTGATCTATCTAGAGTTAGTTCTCACCTTGTACCCTGTAATGTGGGGCTCCTGTGACCATGAATTCAATTCTATTTTTTAATTTGTTTTTTAAAATGTCACATCAGCATCAATGGCTATTCATGACAGAAGCAATGTTAAATCATTACTTGTCAATTCATACACGTCCATACTGGGCCAGCAAACCCACATAGACATGGAGATGACTTGCACACTCCTTACAGACGGAGTCCAAGGCTGGGATCGATTGGAAATTTCCGGAGCTGTGAGGTCACTGTACTAACCGCTTACACCACTGTGCCGCCCATGAATTACTGCAGATAAAGTGGTAATGGAAATGAATAAATGAATACACTGGTCAGATTACCCAGCATGCTATACACTTAAAGCAAGCATCCTGTTTTATTAATACACCAAAATTAGGGTGACAATGGGTGCAGGCTAAGTACACCCTGGACAGGGCACCAGGTTATCTCAGGTATCTACAGTCGAATCCGGTTAATTGAGCCACCGGTTAATCGGACCAGCCGCTTATCCTAAAGTAAAGCCGAATCCTAAAGTACCGAAACAAATCCTATTATATACGTGTAATGTTATTCGCCTATTTGGGCCAAAACCAAAGAACGTGAGAGCGAATAAGAAAAAATCAGCTATTTATGGGAGGATTCCTGGGATCCCCGGGAGAATTTATGCCTTTATCAAAGGTCAGGAAATCTGAAAAGTTGTGCTTACAAGAGCAAAACCAGCGGGAGGTGAACACGTTAGATGTTTGTGGTGATTTTGTTTAAGTGCAGTCCGTCAAGAGAAGTCAGTCCGTCAGATCACACTGGATAATTTCTTCAAACATTGACTGGAATTTAGTATAAACTTGTTTTTTTACAGTATTATGCCTATACATTGTGTTGTAGATCGTTTCCAAAAATTTGTTTGCAAATGAATTTTTCAATGAACAAAGTTTGTAAGCAACAGTAGTTCTTGTTTGTACGTTCACTATACGTGTAAATCGTACTATAAAGGTTTAATAAACATTTTATATGTTACACAGCACGTCCCGTCTTGTAACGTTGAGCATGTTCGTTTAATCGGACCAGCCGGTTATTAAGACCAAAACGATTGCGTCCCGATGTGGTCCCATTAACCAGAATCGACTGTATTAACAAAAGTTTATTTTAAAAAAAGACTCTTTACATTTAAACGGTAAATTAGCGTTTCTACAATGAAAGTAAGAAAGAAAGTCAAAATACCAGTGAGGATTAAATATAAAACTATCCAGCTCAGAGGTTGTACAAAGAGCTTTGTGTCTACAATTAAAGGATGAATCCAATTAATGTGAAGATTCACGAGCACCAGCATCATGCCGGTGGATTTTGGCCTCTTGTTACAAAAGAACATATGACAACATTTGGATTGTCAGCACCCCCTAACCCACAATTCTACACTCATCCCACACAATAGACATAGACTGTACATTAACACTTGTAAATCACAAGTAACATATCGCTTTGTTTAAATAAACACATTACGATCACTACTAGATCCATTGCACACTTCCTGGGAAACTTGTGTGTGTTTAAACGCAGGTGATCTGCAGAACTGAACTGAGCCATCGGTTGAGCCTTGTGGCACTCCTGTGTGATTATTAATTATATCTTCTGTGCTGTAAGAAATTATATGAGGAATTTCTGTCATCTGTTAATCACACTTTGTTATTTAGCAATAAGAGGCTTAACACACAAATGGTGTAGTTTGTAATTTGACAAAACAATGAATAGTTCATTAAAGAGTGATGGTCTGCCATGTACAGCTTTTATGCTAGTGTTGATGTTTATGAAACATCAAATTGCTACTAATAGTCAATTAACATTCTGGCTCTGCATAATTTACCCTCAGCCCCTAATAACATGGATTCAGTCTTGAGGTAGTCGATACTTTGTCTGCTCCGAGTTGCCTCGTGTCTGATTGCTTCATGTTGAGCCAATAACAATAACAGCGGCGTCCTCGTTTATTAGACAGTAATGGTTGTAGTTAATGACACAGAGGATAAAGGCAGTGCATTTTATTCTTTGCACAATCAATGTCAGAGACTATTATTTCTATAGTGGTTATCAAGATGTAATCATACCGTGTGTCTAATGCTCTTGAGAATGGATACAGGGCCACTTTGACCCGACCACTGAGGATGATTCAGGATTGAGTGCTTATGCTTTTTTAGTGACCCTGGTCAGTACAATACATTATGGTTCTTATCATAATGTACTGAAACGTAATAACAATAAGCTCATAGCAATAAGCAATAATTGTAACAATATAAAAAAATATGTATTACAATTTAAAGGAATGTGACATCTAATAACCGTATTAGGTTCTGTAAAATGGGTCGTTGATCAAAGTGGCCACTGACTGTACATTGTTCCCTCGTTTATTGCAGGGGTTACGTTCCAGGACCACCCGTAATAAACGAAAATCCACTAAGTAGGGACGCTTTATTTATTTAAGTATTTATACACTATTTTAGCCGTAGAACTTGCAGAATGTTTGGGTAACATCGTAGGGGTTGAATGAATTCAGTCTACAATGAAACTTTCACAAACAGCGAACACAAAACCGCAGATTAAAAACTTGTCATGTCGGCAAGTAGTGACTCAGGCGTCCGATGCTCTAGTGTTACTTCTTGTTTTTGGTGAGTATTTATCCGCTGAGTAAATACTCTATTGTAGTGTTTTTAACTGTTGAATAATCAAGCAACACACTGAAGTAATGGAACGTT
>JAUZSU010163096.1:0-25397 GCA_034780255.1 Parotocinclus maculicauda | reverse complement strand
TTAGTCAATGACATGTACACACAACAGTATATATTTGATCAGTTATTTTTTGACATTTTAGGGGAAGCTGAGCTTCCTTTGCAGTCTTAGAGCAATCGCCACTGATATATATATATATATATATATATATATACATATATATATACACACACACACACACGTCAATGCCAATTAGGGGTAATCAATTAACCTAACATGCATATCTTAGTAAACCAGAGTACCCGGAGTAAGAAAATTACTTGTTGATGCCTGAGGTCAGAGAAAAATGACTAACTGGTTTGAGCGTAGGCAACAGTAGTTTATTTACCAACCAAGGTATGCAGAAGAGCATCTCTGATTGCACAATGAATGGGCTACTACAGCAGAAGATTTTACATTTACGGCATTTAGCAGACGCTTTTATCCAGAGCGACCAACTCATACAGTCTAACAATTTAGGCACTGATGGTTAAGGGCCTTACTTAAGGACCCAATTGTGGCACCTTGGCAGAGTTGGGATTTAAACCTTGTGCCATCAGGTCCAGAGTCCAGTACTTTAACCGCTAGGCCAATACCACAATACCGCAGTCCGGAGAAGATCAAGAATATCATACTTGTTACCACTCAAGACAATTCACATTGGCTGACAAAAATTGGACAATAGAAGATCAAAAAATGTTGAAAAGACCTGATGAGTTTTGATTCTTGCTGCAACATCAGAATCTTGTCTAAACAACATTAAAGCAAGAATCCATTCTGCTTTATATCAACTGTTTATGCGGGTGTTGGCTTAATGGTAGGGGTTATATCTTTCAAGCACACTTTGGACCTCTTAATGCCAGCTGAGCATCATTTAATCCCCACAAACAAAGAGCACTAGTGGTGATTAAGTTCATCCCTTTGCTGTGGAAGAAGTGAATGTGAGGTAACTCAACAGCATGCCAGAGTCCTGAATAGAGAAATGATCTAAAATTACTCCAAGCCAAATGTTCACGACTGATCAACAGTTTTAAAAACATTTAGTTATTGTTAACAGTTTTTGGTTGCACAAGGGGTCACCCCAGGTTCTGTAACCAAACGTTCACATTCACAGATAATTTTCCTCAGCAAATAAATTACCAAGTATGAGTAGTTTATCAAATTTTTTTTCAATTATGTTCTCTTGTGAAAATCTGACTTTGTCCTTTTAATGAGGAAATGTTGAGAATTCTAAATGGTTCTAATTAGTTTAGTAATTCAGGGCTGTGACCAAAGTTATTCTGAATTTTTTTAGGCCAGTTTATTGTTTCATAAAAAGACAGTGATATCAGCTTTACAAATCCAGCAGCTCTTATTGCCTTAAAGTAGGAAATACTGGCATGCATAGTGCATAAAAACTCTGGCTGGAATACATCACTGTATTTACTAAAATTGAATATGATATAGCAGACTTTATGGTGTTGTTTGTGTGCATTGAAAATAAAATATACAATAATTGATCGGTTTGATGGTTACAGAAAGCACACTGTGGCAAAATGTGGCAGTCATTTTCACAGGTTCTAAATAGAAAAAAAACAGCACTAATTTGCTAAATATTAATATGGTAATTGCATCTAAGGTGTGTAGTGTTTATTGGAAAACAAACTTAAATTATACTTTTTACTTTTTGCTTCCCAAAGTGTGTAAATATTTGCACCAACTAATCTTTTGGATTTCTGGATAATCAGAAAAAAGAGGGAACATAATATAAAAATAAAAGTAATGTATAAATGTTAGGAAATTAAAGAAGAGATTTTTTTTTAAATAAAGGTTAAAAGTAAGACTGGGGAAAGTGAGTAAAAGAGATAATTTAGTGGGAAAGCCAAGCTAAACACAGGCTATAGTTATGTTTATAGTTGTAGAAAGTAATGAAACATAAAACTAATATTTATATTTATTTCTGAAACCTTGCATTGTCTCAGTCTTAAATTGTTGGATATTTTTCTTTGCTCACTTTTGAGACAGAGACATATTTGTTGGTAGACGCAAGGTTGTGGTAGCATTGCACTCATTGATTTTTGAGCATCGCCAGTTCACAAGAAGCATATACAAGCACACGCACAGTACTGTAGGCAGATCTAAGCAGAGAGTATTTTCCTCTGCACCTGGATCTGTAATTCCTGCTATATTGGTACACAGACCCTCTTTAAAACGTAACAGCAGGCGCATGTTACAGGCTCACCAGAGAAGTCTTGGGTGTGTCTGCTGAGAGCTTGGGATGAGTGCTAAGCTTACTGGGGTAAACAATTCTCCAAGCACAAAAGTATCAATGATGTACAGTAAACCCATTACTGAAGTATCAAAATACCTCATGGTGTTATGCAAAGTCAATTAAGCTATGAGAGCAGCTGTTCATTTCATATTTCACTTGTATATAATTCCATTGGTGTAATTATTTGGACATACAATGATACAGATTAATATGTGTAATGACAATGTTTCCATGTGAGTTCCTTGTACTACTTAATAATTTGTACTGATTTTTCATTACATTTTTGTATCCATATGTGTATATTTTGTCTATTCATTTACTGGGTATCTAGAGTATGTAAACTGGTCCACATTAACCTTTCAGATTTAATGTCTGCTAATTTCCTATCTGCTTGCTTTTGCAGGGACTTAATGCCCTCGACTCTGGAAGGCCAGATCACGATGGAGAAAACGCCAAGCTACTTTGTGACAAACAGTGCTCCAAAGCGCATCCACTCAATGGCAAAAGACATCAAACTGATCATAGTAGTGCGCAACCCTGTCACAAGAGCCATTTCAGACTATACTCAAACGCTATCCAAACGACCCGAGATCCCCACATTTGAGGTTCTCGCCTTTAAGAACCGGACACTGGGCCTGATCGATGCCTCATGGAGTGCGCTGAGAATTGGCATCTATGCGCTGCACCTTGAAAACTGGCTACAGTATTTTCCCCTCTCTCAGATGCACTTTGTGAGCGGTGAACGTCTCATCACAGACCCAGCTGACGAGATGACCAAGGTGCAGGACTTCCTGGGTCTTAAACGCATTGTTACTGACAAGCACTTCTACTTCAACAAGACCAAGGGTTTCCCCTGTCTAAAGAAGCCTGAGGACAGCAGCACTCCACGATGCCTTGGCAAGTCCAAAGGCAGGACACACCCCAAAATAGAACCTGATGTCATCTGCAGGTTACACAAGTTCTATAAGCCCTTTAACAATATGTTCTATCAAATGACAGGGCAGAATTTCCAGTGGGAAAAGGAGGACGGAAGCGATTCCCCTGGCCCTTGAGACTGACGGACTGCCACATCAGCAATCCACCAACTTTTTCTCCCTGAGAATGCCAACTTTCTTCATTCTCCCAATGCAGTGCTTCAGCACAAGCAATCACTAATAGCTGTCTTTGCTTAAGTCTCTATATTTAGAACAAAGGTTCTGCTCTTTAATCCATCCTTCAAAAACCAGTGGTGTTCATGGTGGCAACTTGTTGTATATATTATACAGTGTATATGAAAGGAAGAAGATTTTAATAATTTTGTTTTGAACATAAGATTGCTCTAAAAAAATATAATATGATAATGCATGCAATGAGTTAAGTGTCCTTACCCCCTCAGCCATATAGATTTACATTTATTTTGGTTTACTTGTTTGTTTATATCATTACATAATATATACCAGCATTTGATGGCGCCCCTTTGAAAATCATGTTATGCAAATAAACAACTTTGAATTAGACTTTGATCACAAGGACATTTGTAGCATCCATCAAATAATAGTCCTGTCATTGATTTCAGTAAGAATGTGTTGACAGACAGCACACACACCAGTTCATGACAATGCATATAAATTACAATCTGCCATCCATTAAAATAGTTCACCAGAGTAGACCTTTTGACAGAATGCACTCACGTGTGACCATGCGTCAACAAATTGGGGACAATCTAGGTGGGGTTCAGTCATTCATGTAGATGTTGAGTAAGACAGATAAATAACTAATGGTGCTTGTAAGCTTAGATCCTGAAAGACACAATCCAATGATAAAAAAATCAGTAAAATTTACTCATGGCAAGTGTCAGTTTGGAACACAACCCGTGTTTTCTGATGGATGCCAAAAACAGACCAAGAGAGAGCTTCTCTGACATGGATTAAGCCTGATCTTGGACAAAATTGAAGTAATAATGAAGATTTTCCATTAAAAGTCCCTTTAGTCTAGGATTAGGACCAATCAGTGTCTGGAAAACCATCTTATTGTTCAGGATTGAAAGGTCTTCTCAAAACAGTGACATTAAAATATAAAATTCGCATTTCGCTTTCTAAATTGACTTTGATAATTTTCTACGCATGAATGATTGTCATCTATATTATTTCACATAAGCACATCACCACAGGGACTCAGATTCAAGTCCCAGTACTGCTTTCAGGATGAACTTGACATTAAATTCAGTGATTGGCTGTCCCTGACAGGCCAGAGGTTTTTTGATTCTCTGGGTTGCACCTTCCTAGCCCTGCGAAGGACTTCCCATTCAGGGCATATATGTGCCTGCTGACTGTGCTTTCCAGGTATAGGTACCAGAGCCAAATTGACCCTGACCAGGAAACCTGAAAAAATAAATAATAATAATAATAATAATAATTTGGTAATCTATGTTTTCTACAATATCTAGCTTTAGCATTGTACCAGTGTCCTTTTAAATGCTCCACACATTGTTTATTTTTATATAAGTTGGATTGCTATTTTGCAGAATTACATTATGAAACCTTTCCATAATGAATTATCACCAAATAAGCCCTCATGTAATCACAAGTAAAATCTCTTCTTGAGGCTCTGACAACATAATCATACCATCTGTCTGCTAGCATAATGCATTGTATGAATTATCTACAGCCAATCACAGAAACACTGCCTTAACCTGGCCCACTCCTTTAAATTTTATAGTTGTAGCTCTACACACAGTAACAATACTCAAAGGCAGAGTGATAGGGTGCTACCAAAAATTCCCTCTGACATTGAAGATATACTGGTTAAATTACAGCGCAACATTATCACTGTCAAATGATTTTTAATCAATTTAGTGAATTCAGTTCAGATCCAGTCAGAGGTTCCCATGCAATAATGGTTTTAGATTTAGGGTCACATGTATGAAGGGTGTATACACAAAAATTAACAAATGTTGTTTTTTTTATTTTATTGTAAAGATCAAGATGTATAAAGTGACCTTGAGAATGTATTATTCTACATACTATACAGGTGGCACACATTTGTTAATTGTTCATTTAACTTTTTAAGTCTGTTTCATGATTCATTACAATAACAGCACAGGGTGACATTCATGTTTTTGTTTTTTATTTTATTTTTACTGCTGTTGCTAATTTCTTTTTGCATTATTTCAAGTTATCTTGGCAGATCAATGTTTAAAGTAAAAAAAAAGAAATTGTCTATTATGTAAATGACTCTGATCCAATATCTGCTCTAATAGGTTCTGGAAAACTTTTTATAGAGGTGATGTACATCAGCTGGAATATGGGCTTTTGTCATATTAAATCTCTACTTCAGTCAGCAATTACATAGAAAAGGCACAGGCAAAACTCAAATAGTGGTAACACTGAAACTAACATTTTGATTTGAATCCCACTGAATCATTAAGTGACAATTCACCCTCAATAAGAGCAGCAACCTTTGTTTCTAGTGACATTTTGTTTTTATTGTAGACAGGAAATGCCAGTTCAGTAGCAGTGTAGCTGCAGCTCCAGTGACCCCCAATTTGATTCCCAGTCCAGAGTGAAGTTTGCATTTACATTTACATTACATCTTTATTATTTAGCAGATACCTTTATCCAGAGCAACTTACAATTGAGACATTCTTACAACCCAATCAATTGTGGGTTAAGGGTCTTGTTAGAGAAAACATTGGGATCTTGGTAGAGGTGATATTTGAATCCATTCAAGACCTTCTGGTTTGTAGTCCAGTTGTATCTTGTAGTTGTATCTTAAGCCATTCCTGATCAAACCTCTTTGGAAAGGAGAAGGATCAACTTGACATCCTGATGAAACGGACAAATGTTGCTATTAATCAAGTCTAATTGGACGACACACTAATTACTTTCCACTGTAGCCTATAAAGACTTTTTTCAGGGTTTTTTAATACTGCATACAATTTCCGTTATTTCTGATTGTAGAGTCTGAGAGTGGTTATTATGCCATTGCTAAAACACAGTTTACTTTTAGTCATTTGGCAAAAGATCTTACCCTGAGACTTAGAAAGTTTGCGGACATCTGAAGGTGGTGCGATTCTAAGTATTAAATAATCTATATGTATTCATTACTAGTCAGACCAGAAATTAATGTGACTAACAAACAATTTCTCAGTTTGATATTACGGGCACATACACTCACTGACCAAAAAAGATATTGCGGCACATTGCTGCAAAATTTGTCATGCAGTTATGTCACAGGCAAAAAAATAATAATTACAGGTGTGGTCTGATTAGACGCTGGATCTTGCCACATGGAGGCATAGAAGTGCTCCCCTGCTGCTATATGATAAGGCTCTCTGAAGCTACTTTTGGGTAATGTACCTCTTGATAAGAGATTGTTGACTGCTTGAGATGACTCTGTGACACATTTGCCCACAGCTAGGCCTGTAAATCCTACATACTCATAGTTTTCCTAAAGCAGGTGTCTCAGCCGGTCCCATAAATGCTAGATTGCATAAATGGTCTGGGCAGAGACATCTGTGTGTACTGAAGATACCACCTGTGTCTGGATGATTAAAAACAAGCTGTGCTTGCTGGTGGATCAAGCGATGCTCTCTACTGGTGGTCTGTCTGGGCTGCCTGGAGCCTGTTCGCTGTTTGTGCATGCCCTCACTGCTCCCAACACCTCCTTAGCAGCTAGGTCAGAATGACCTAGATGGCAGGGAATTCATCAAAACGACCTCTCTGCTTTTATCAGTCCAATAATGCATCTCCTTTCAAAGTCTGTCAACTGGGCAAAATGTCTTGTGCATCATATAGGTGTGTCTAGCAATTAAGAATATCTACCCAAAAGTAGTCTCTGAAAACTTTTTATAGAGCAATGAAGGAGCACTTTTACACCCTCTTGTGACAAGACCCAGTGTCTAATCAGACCATACATGTAATTATTTACATATCTACCTGTAAGATAACTGCATGCCAAATTTTGCAGCAATCCAACATCTCTATCTGGGTGCTTTATATTTTTAATTGAGTTACACAGAGTGAACAACAAACGTATAAAAAAAGGATAGAAGAGACATTACCCTAGGAATTGTTTGAAGAAGCGACAGGAGGAAGGAAGCGACACACTGGCCCATTCTGAGTTGTGTTGGAAGCTTTTTTAGCAATGATAAGCTAGGACACTGAAATATAGAGATCTGGCCTTGCCAGATCTCAGAGATGAATGTATCAGGTTCCCTGAAGCTGAAGACCAGACGATGTGTAATTCTAAATCAAGGTATGTAAATAACTCGGAGTACAACATTTTGAAGCCTGGAAAGCTTGGACAAGAATATTCAATTGGATCCTGGCTGCAGTAGCAAGCTAGTGGTGTGAACTTAGTGCAGGAATTACACCAACTGCAGCATTCTAAATGCTTTGTAGTGGAGCTAAGGAACATACAGTTGAATTAGAAAGCAAAACATTGCAGCACTCAAAATTAGGAAATAATGACAGCCTGTATGGAAGGGGTCTGTGGGAGGAAAAGAATGTATTATAAGAAATCTGCAGTATTTGATGATTTATTTGATGTGGTTAGAAAAAACGGTTTTGTCCTAAATCACTTGCCTGTATGAGCCTGATGGACAGTAACAATGTTTATGTTGATTGAGAAGTCCAGTGTTAGGGAGTTCTTTGACAGGAGGAAGATGAGTTCAGTCATGTCCAGATTGAGCCTCAGATTGTGTTTTTCCATCTGAGGAAGAGCTATCAGAAAGGCAGTCAGATACCTGCTTTGAAAATTAGGATGTAGATGGAGGGAATGAAAAGTACAGATGAGTGTCATCTCAACTAGCAGTATGATGATACAAGAGGCCATGGGATCAATGAACCTAGTGATTTAGTTAGAGAAAACATGAGTGGAATAAGGACTCATCCTTGAGGAACTCCTGTAGTAATCCTATGAGGTCATGAAAGTGAATCTCGCCATGCTACTTGGTTGGATGAATCTTTGTATGTATGAGGAAAACAAGACAAATGCATAATCCACACTGCCAAAGTTAGCAAGAGAGGAAATGACAATCGGATGATTTCCAGTGTCAGAAAAGGTCTAGAGGCACAAGTTTTGGAGACATGGAGTATCCCTTGGCTCTATGAAGTGCTTCAGTGTGAGGACAGGAGATTATATCAAATGATTTGCCTTGTAACCAGATTGGTTGATATCAAGGTGGTTGCTTTGTTCAAGAAAGGAGGACAGCTGTCCAAGTACAGCACATTCAATGTTCGGACAGGAATGGAAGGAGGGAAACAGAGCTTTAGTTGGACAAGTCAGCTGAATTGAGTGATGGCTTCTTCACTACTGCAGTAAGTTGAGTTACCATAAAAATAGAAGGAACCAGGGCAGATGCACATGACATGTTGATCATTGTTGTGGTATATAATTCACAGGTGCTGGAAATTGTCTAGATAAGTGTAAAATTAAGTGTGTGAAAATGAGATAATCTAAATCTATACATTTAAGATAATGCTATGGGTCATTTACCTAATGAAACCATGGTAATACATGTATTTACATTAATTGTTAATTTAATGGAATACACACATGTATAATTTCAGATCTTATTATACCACAAATATGGGCAACGTTAAACTAATTACTTGAAAAAGTAGTTCATGAGAAATTGCGGACTGCTTCTCTGAAAATGTAATTTAGTCATTCTTAGACATTTTCTTCTAAAAATAATGTCAAACAGTTCCATGTACTAGCAGGTGAAAAAAACACACAAATATCATACGATATGTAATACTACACCACATAATCACAAGGGAAAGCAATTTGATTACAGTAATGTGCTACTTCGTTCAGTGATACAGGCAACTACATATGGGTACTGCTAAATTATAAGTGCTAACGTATTCAAGCATATTGGTAATGTCTTAACATGCCAACGTACACCAATGCAACTCATAATGTAATGTTTTCGCTAAGCAACAACACACACAAGATTCACAATGGTGTCATTAAATCCAAATATAGCTAGTCAAAGGAAATGATTTATTTCGTAACATATACAATGTTTACAAACATTAGGGGATTTCTAAATATTTTAGCTTATTTCAATATTTTTCAATCTTTTTTTTTAACGCTTCATAATCATTTTTAAATATTTCCTATTTTTCATAAGCAGTCAGTATATCAGGTTAGAATATGCTAGGTGTCTATGTGTATTCTGCAATATTGTTTAACTTGGTCCTGTATAAATCATAAAATATTACCGTTACAATTATTATGGCATTTTAATCAAGCCATAGGGGTTAAAAATGGATAACTATTAACAGTTCTCTTGGTATAATAGTTTACTTTAGTCAGTTATTTATTTCTGACAGTCAATCTATCAAAACCATTGTTAACAAATGCTGCAGGAATATTGCTTAAACCAACATAATACCAGACAACGAAAAATCCAATTCAACTCTGGGCACAGTGTTGCTGGAAATTTCCTTTTATGTGGGGAAGGATTTTTTTGCTTTAATCAGAGCCACAAGTGGTCATCATTTGTCACAGTCGTGATTATGATAACAGGGAGTCATTATTATCTCCTGTTTTTCATAAAAGTCCTGACATTGTTTTAACTATTAACTGCAAATCGCTTTTTTTACTTTTTTTTGTTTTTGCATATGTTGCCCTGCTACAACCCTCTCACTTTTGTCTTTTTGTCTATATGTCTAACGACTTTGACAATCAATACAGTCAGTGAATCAATAAAGTCAGTCCTACAGCACATCTGTGATTTCCCTCAAATGATGTTCTACATTATTCCCCAAGGAAAAGTATGGGGCGCCAATCCACCGTAGGGCACACATGCACACACAATCACACACACACATTCACACACTAAGGGCAACTTTAGAGACACCAGTTAACTTAACACGCATGTCTTTGGAATGTGGGAGGAAACCATAGTACCCAAAGTAAACCCACGCAGACATGAGGAGGAAACGCAGACTCCACACAGAAAGGACCCAACCCTTGGGTGCTAACCACTACCCTACAGAGACAGCTGTGTTTAGCTTTAGTTTAGTTTTATTATATTTATTTATTTATTTATTATACTTATGTTTTTTTTATATTTATATTAATATTTTTAAAGATTGTACTTTATCACGTTTTAATCCCAAATTACATTTATAGTTTCCATCAAGTAACTCTAGACTCTATATAACATAAATTGGCTGTGATTTGCTTTATGCTGTAATTAGAATACAGTGTTTTTGTTATTATTATTTGTTGATTTATTATGTTGATACAATTTTATTTTAATAAATATTTAGTAATTTGTACTTCCCACTCACAAACGGACTCTCTCCTGTCACATTTATTTTAACATAACATTTTATTTACATACTAGGTTAAGTGATATTAATGCGTTTATTTTGCATATATTTATCATTGTTTATTTTTTATGAATTAATTCAAGAGGTACTGTGGTACACAAGAGGTACTGTGGTGATGATATCCAGAGTAGCTGGCATGATGATTACTGTATGTATATTTAATAAACACAGTGTAAATCAAGCCATGGGCCAGTACCTTGAGCTCATATGGGAGCGTTCAAAAGCGGGTTGGGTGTGTGTGTCTTAGGAATGTTGGGAGAATAGACAATTTACTATGGGATGTAACAACAAATGCGACAGTATAATTTTAATGTCAGGATAAAAATTTATTTACATTATAGATGTGAATTTAATGTTATTTTTTTCATTCATAGATTGTACTGCATTTGAATCCAAATGAATATTTTCCCGGTACCATCCACTGTCATATTTTCATATATTTAATTTATCCAGTGTATTGACAAATAGTTACCATTTACCCCAACAAATCAAGCTCTTTCACATGGCAGGTACCAATCAGAGGTCACAAACACAAGAATTTGAATAACATGGACAGAATGTTGCGACAGGTTTGAAACTTTGATGAACAGAGGAAACAGGAATGCCATCCTTCCCATGCTCTTGTATCACACTCAAGATATTTCAATGATTTCTCACTCTGGACCTCGAGGAGCTAATGTTGTGCAGATTTGGCCATGCTACTTTCTTGTCAGGGCAGCTAAGGAGAAACAGTCTTAAATCCAATACACTTCAGAAAAATATTGACGATCAGCATAGCAGAATCACAACGTTCAAATCAAAATGTTATTTGGCAACTGTCACAATTAGATTGAAATAATAAGACAACACTACATCACTGCTTTTATGGTATATTCACATTTCTAAAACCAATTATGCTCCCTTATTCTGTGCCCTGTGGAATTCTGCTGGAGGTAATAGCTCCACCTTATAACCATGCAAATATTGAAACACTTTGGTTGCTGAAACTCTTATTGGAAAGTCTTGCAATCCAGGCAGTGCTTAGTGTATGTGAATACAGTAGATTTGGCTGATGTATTTATTGCCTGTGGGAATTCTATGGCAACAGGATAGTTACACACAGCAATTGGTTCAATGAGTAACTGCTGTGCTGCCCTTTGCTGTGCACCATCTCACTTGTCTATGAGTTGCTGTGTCTCAGTGCAATTTAAAACCTCAGATGTCTTGTTTCCAAAATGTGCATACTCTGATTTTAGATTTCTGCTTTCTGCCCCAAGTATGTTCTCTCTGACACTGTGGAGGTAATAAGAAAGACAAGCTGTTCTGTGCTGTTGCCACAGCTTTGTCAAAACACATGATTATAGACAAAATCTCCCAGAATGCTTTTTATTTGTTGTCCTGTGAAATGTATCTTTTGTTATGAGATATTTGTGAGACTACAATCAAAACACTGTGTGTACATGTACGATGTAATGTAAAAGTTGTGACACTATGCTCATCACAACTTGAGTCTGAGCGAAAGAAGTCTGGTAATCCAGTATTTTGAAACATACAGCTTTATGAATATGGTATGTATATTTGCACTTTGATCTACACATCTGCTGAAAACATTCTGCTGCAGTGTATATAATAAAGTATATGATGTATATATAAAACTAGACTTTTTAATTAAACACTAAAAATAAAAGTAAAAAAGCACAAATAAGAGGGCTGTAAAGGTCTGAATTCCTGTCCTGCTGTCTCAGTGACAACTTTCTACTTTGAGAACCATTTGTTTGGTGTTTTTGTGGCAGTAAAATGTGTTTTGTGTCTATCCTCAGCACAAACTAGTCCAAAAACACACACATACACAGAAGGGTTTTAGGATCAGAAGTAAATATTTCAATTCCAGGTAAAAACAGATAACGTGCAGTGAGATTTGCATTTGCTATGATTACACCTCAGTGTCTAACTGGCATAATACCATGCAAAAAAGAAGACTGAACGTTGTAGCATGACTTTGACGTCACCTACAATGCTGTCTTTAAATATAAGACACAACACGCTCATGTAGGCATGATTGCAGACCCCTTGGGTTAAACCACAGGCTTTACATTGAAATTGTAAATGTGCTCTCAGGTATGTGAAGTGGGAACATACAGCAGATCTTGCAGATGCATTTCTCAGAAAAAAAACACTCCATAGCTATTTCATTATAACATTATCATGTTCTGTAAATGAAAACATAAAATAATAATGAATGTAATAAAATACTTTAAGAGCAACATTAACAATGGCTATACTTTTTTTCAAGGCACAAGCCAAAAGTCTTTCTCACATTCATTAACAGGCTTGCTCACAATTTAAAAGCCTCTTCTCTTCTTTCCTTAATTTAGTTCTGTAATCCCCTTTCAGGTATGCACAGCCAGCTTTCAGACGAATAATGGCTTACAAGAGATCTATTCCATGAAAGACATTCAAAGCTGTCCTCCATGTGCCTGTCCCTGTGGGCGGTCTGGCAATGTGGTTGGGAGACATGCTGCTCTCTCTGAGATGGGTTCTCTCATCAGCACCACTGAGAACCACGTCCATTTCTCAAGCTGCATGAATCACTGAACATCACTTTATATTGAATCGAATAAAACACAAACAATCATACCAAACTGCTGGGTCATTAAGTGCCATTTATGACATTGTAAAATGATATGCTGTCAAAATAATTCAGTAGCTGGACAGATTAGATTCACTTACACAAAAACCAGACAATACACAATTATATAATATAATAATAATATAACAATATAATATAATTATATTATTTAAATAATATAATAGTTCTTAAAATGATCGTTCTTGGTCCATCGTGAATAAAGGTCTTGAATTTCTTTCATTTGAACACAATTTTGCTGAGTGGTGGCATCCACACTATTTAGAGGTTATATATATATATATATATAGATATAGAAACACTACAGGCTTAGGCACTGCCCTGAGAGCTTTGAGACTGAACTTCCAATTTACAGTTGACCTGCGCATAGCTATAGCAGGGCAGAAATTTTACCAACTGTCTTGTGGCAAAGACTTAATATATTATAAACTATATAAATATCTAATATAGTATAATATATTATATATTGTAACATATATAAATATATGTTAGACACCTTTAAGCAATGGCTGTCGTTGATACATAACAACAATAATTAGAAACGATGTCAACATCCATACAGTGTAACTTGTGAAATTTCCCTTTCTATCTACATCTACTAGTGAGAGTTGTGTTTAAAATAAAAGAATCTATATATTTCTGCTATTCCAAAAGCAGATTAACGATCTAACTAAATCATAAATTGACATTAGTGGAGTTTAAGTATCTGACTCCAGATATGCATTATCATATTCGTAGTGATGTATTTAATAGTTGTCAAACTTGCCATTAGTGTTTACTTACTGAGAAATGCGACAATGCGATCAACATAAGTGAACCTTCAAATTCCAAAGGTGATCTATTGGATTAAGATCTGAAGATCTATGGAGGCCATTTTAGCACAGTGAACTAATTGTCATGCTTAAGAATTCAGTTTAGGATAATTTGAGCTTTTTGACATGGTGCACCAAAGATGATCAGCCCATGTGAATTGTAGACTTAGTTGCCTGTTCCTAACTGACAGAAGTGGTCCCAAGTATGATCTTCTGCTGTGGTAGCCCATCAGAGTTTCTCTTCTGCATCACTCGGTTGTAACACGTAGTTATTTAAGTTTATTTATACTGTTGCCTTTGTGTTAGCTTGAACAAGTGTGGCAATTATCTTCTGACCTCTGACATGAACAAGGCATTTTCACCACAAGAACTGCCACTCATTGGATATTTTCTCTTTTTCAGACGAATATCTATAAACCCTAACTTTGAAACTCACAGTAGATCAGCAGTTTCTAAAACTCTCAGACCAGATCATCTAGCACCAAGTAATGAAGTACAGGAATGAGTTTCTGTAATTAAAAAAAAACTAAGACATTATTGTTTTTGTAATGCAACAATGTTTGTATAAAATACATTGAATCATTAGCACCAACACTACACTTATAATTAACTGTATAAAAGCAGTTTTACAAGCATTTATGTCCATAACTCCAATTAGCTTATAACTAATTGTGGCAACAATAGCTTGGGAAAAGTCTGGAGAATGTAAGGAGGAAGAAACGTTCACAGGACCATGACTTAAAAGAATGTTTGAGGACCTTACCAGATTATCCACTTTTTATAGAACATAGTCCTACAAAACTTCCCTTCAGAGGTTGTCCTAACTTATGTTAATCAACAATTCAGTGTGTAAATTGACCACACTGCATAGAACTGTACTGGGAGATTCACCTTATATTTTCCTTGTATTCAGCTATTTTAGGTTAATGAAGTCAAACTTCTTGATAAGTGAACAGAGGCACCCAACGATGCTTTGAAATAGAGCCACTGCACTTAAAGCATATGCTACTGGCAACTGTGATTGGGTTTGTACTTTTGGCAAGAGTCATCAAGGCAGTGTAAACAAAACATTTTAAATCTATTTTTGAGTTAAAATAGGGCATGTTAAAAATTTATTTTTCAAAAATCAAATGAAATGACAGGGACATCATCTACACTTTTACCCACATGATAAAACAACTGTAAATTAATGATAGCACTCATTTTGTCTAGCATTTAATTCGAAACAAATATAGCTGTTAACTCAGTCAACATCACATTTATGCAAACTGCCTCTGAGCCATACAGCTGCTATTATTCCTTTTTACCATTTACACAGAAATGGTAAAAAGTCCAGTGTATTCTTGTGTAAATGAATACTTTATGGCTTGCAAAAGTATATACTGCCTTGCAAATGTGTGTGTTGACTATTTCAAAAACTATTTGAGTTTTATACACAATAATAAGTCTTCATTCTCAACCACTTTCAAGCCAAATTCCCATGTTCTTCTAAAGATGCATGTTGTTATGAGATATATCTCTATAAGACTAGTTATGGGTAGACATGAGGAGAATTTTACTCTTTGTTTTAAGAAGTACATTTTATTTACAGCATTTGGCACACCTTCTTATGCAGAGAAAAGTACATAAAATATAACAGATCATCTATGTTTTTGGCTGCATTCCAAACCACATGCAGCGGTAGTAAATAGTGTGTCAAATTAAAATACTTCCACCAGCGGTGTTAGTATTCAGAAGCACTATGTAGTACATAATGTGCCAATTGGAGCAAAAGCCTGCTCATATCTGTTATTAAACTACCTTAATTTATATCATTACATATTCTGAGCGGTGTCTTCAATAATGCATAAGTAAAAAGGTTTGGTAGCACAGCATTGCAGTGGTTAGTGCTGTTGTTTTACAGCTCCAGAGGTTTGACTCCTAGCCACAGCATGTGTGTAGTTTGCATGTTCACTTTGTTTATTTGGGTTTTTTTCTGGTTCTTCTCTAACTTTCCAAGGATATTACTTGAAAACTAAAAACTGGCATCTCTAAACTGTCCAGTGCAAGTGTGTGTGGTCAAGAAGAAAACTGCAACTTTCTTTTGAGAAATCAAAATAGCAAGTGTAGAATGAAGTACCTACAGAGATATCAACAGAAAGTCCCTACAATGATCCACAAACTGATATTTGTGTGTTTGTGTGTGTTTAGCCCAGTTTAAACTAGGAATTTTGATGCAGTGTGTGGCTGCTTTGGATTGAATTGTAAGACTATAACCTCAGGTATTTAGATTTAACACTCAAATATATCTTAATTCAGTCAGAATAAAATCAGATTGTGATTGCCAGCAGTTCCAAATTTGGCCCATCTTTCCATTGCCATAGCTGACCCATTAAGGTCTAAATTAAGTCATATTTGGGACAGAAATGTCTGCTATATGGGATTTCACAGATCAATTTTGGCATGAGAGCTTAAACTGGCAGGAGCCATTCATATTGCAGTGGTGTCATTTTAAATTGCTGATAAAAAATTAGGAGGTTTATTGCGTTCACCAGCTATATATGTCCCCCATGATTGTTTTGCCCTGTAGGGATGGATGTCAATGATGACATGTGCTATGTCATAATGTTCTGTGTTGGTTGTGGTGGTCAAATGCCACTGGGTGTGTTTAAATGTGCATTTTGTGTGTCTTTAGTCATTATTGAGTGCAATCCTAAAACTTGAGACACACAAAATGACTAATGTAAACAATGTTAAGGTATCTGAATTGTTTGTCCTTACTCCAAGTGAGGTGCTGATACCTTGATTTAATATAGTTTGCAACCTTGTGAGCCTCTCAGAATGTTGTGTTTACACAACAAACACATCAAGTCAAACACACACTGCTCACAGAAATTGTGAAATAGTGAATTATCCGTATATTTTTTGAGCAGTATATAAATAGCAAATTTACATAGTTAACAAACATTGTTCTACAAATTACTAACCTCAGAGTTTTTAAAAGTTTTTAAAGCCAGAAGAATAGTTACGTCAAGGCTAATACTCCATATTTGATGTCAGTCTTTAGATACTATGTTCCAATTTTCCCAGTTTAGGTTATTTCACAGTATACTCCATATGGTCTTAATAAGGTCAAAGGCATGCTTAAATGAGTGCTTAAAGAATGCACCATCCCTCCAATCAATATGACCAAAATGAACTTTTCTCTAAAGGGGCTCTTTTCTATATCCATCATTGTTGGTAATGGGCTCATTAATAAGCTGTTCAGCCATTTTCTGCTGAGTGAATATTAACCTTTTGCCAGTAAACATTGATTATGTTAGTGAGAGGATCTGCAAGAGCTGAATGCTGTAGTACTAACATAAGATGTACACACATTTTACGAAACCTTTTTTAAAAGAACTTTCCAAGTAAAACTTTCTGCTAGAAATGTACAGAGTTGTCTAATCTCTTTACATATTTCCTATAAAATATCTGTTCTCCACTGCTAATGTTAGAAGGTACAGAAACTGAGTTTTTTTGTAATTTCTCAAAACATTAACCTTTTATAATTCAATTTGTCATTGACACATAACGCAATATAAATTTAGCAACAAAATGGAAGCAAGATAAGAACCTGATTTTGCAGCTCGTTCTTGTCTTAAACAATTGCAAGTGGAATGTGTTTCCTCAACAGTGTTGCTAATTTTCCCTCAATACATTGTTCAACAGATTTTTATGGATCCACTTTTGCTTTAATCCTGCATTCCAGTGCCCTTCAAAGTCATTATTCTCTCAATTTTCCACTTGACGTTGAACAAAGAGAACTATCTTTCAAGTGTAGACTTTTGGGAAATGTGCAATACATTTTAAGCAGAACTGTATCTTCACAAATGGTCCAATATTATATGGAATGTTTTTACCTTTCAAAAAATCAATGTTTTCTCTATATAACTAACTGTTTGGATTGAACAATGTTTTTGTTGCTCTATGTATGTTTATCTGTTATTTGTTTTGTTTTATGCAATTAAACTTACAACTAAACAGCCCCATACTCAGCACTGGAAACTGTACTGTATGTTGTCACATATTTCTGTGACTAAGTTTTCTATCCATTCAGGCCAGGAGTTTGGGATATGTTGTCTTGCCATGGTCATTTGTATGATTTATTAAAGTTTTTCAGGTATTTAGTGCTGAATATTGTCTAAATGAATTTTCCTGAATTTTCTTACAGTCTGATATCTTCCAGAACTTGACAAGTTTTGCTGTTAAGATATAATCAACGTTATTTATTATTTATTTATTATGTGCATGTTTTAATGTTGTTGTTTTGTTTGTTTTGTTTTTAATGTATACACACAATAATACCTGCGAATAAAACAACATAATCCACACTTTATTATGTGAAAATGTGTTTTCCGGTGTAATTATAAAAGTTATGTTGACCTTTGCTTATAATTACCAAATGTATGTTTGAAAGGTTGAAATGTTAGAAACTGTCAAAGATAAAGTTGGCCGTATTCCGATTCAAGTTTGTGTGACAGCCGGTGAAACTACACACACTGTCTTAAAAGATGGAACAATAAATTCTACTGCTAAATCCTGGAAGCCAGCAAATTACAGTCATTAAACAATGTAAGCTAATAATGCAGGATTTTGCAAGACAATGATGCAAAACATGCAACAAATTAAACTTGTATTTCTTCAGAAAGTAATGGATGACATTTTTGATATCACATTTGATGACTATATTACTTAGTCTGTGATTAGATTTTAAACATGTTGAACATGCAAGACATATTAAGAATACTTCTGAACATTCTGCAAGAAAGTGCAGTTTGTTTGTTTATTTACCTTCACTCTTCAGCATCGATGGCCTTTCAATGACACACAAAGTTATACACTCAAGGCATTGCCACCCATTGAGCCACTGTTCCACCCACAAGAAAGTCTTTGCCAAAGGAGATGTTTTTAAAAACTGACAAAACATTTACAAATGCCATATTCTATATTCTATGTGTAGATTTAGGATAAAAACTAATAAATACAAAAAAAAAACGGTTAAGCTGCAAAAAGAATAATTGCATGTAAAAAATAAACAATATGTACGTTTATTTCCTACAGATTTTGTATAGGAACCTCAACAAATTAAGAGAAAAGCTTTTTGAACCATTGCCTGTGATTATATTATTTGCTGTAATGCACTTTTGCTTATGTGTAATGGCCATTAAAATAAAATAAACTTAAATACTTATCTCATTTGCATGGATAATATAAGCTTTGAATAATTCTGACTGCCTCAGTGATTAAATTACACTAAAGTCGTATTTTATTTGGTGTCATTGAGAATAAACAATAGTAACAACAATGCCAACTGTAGTTAGATTCTATTTGAAGTTACCTAAAGCTTGACATTAATATTTAAGTAGATGCTTTTCCTGCACTTTGTTTGTTTTAAATCAATTAAGGAGCATCTCCTCTTTCTCCAGATTTATTTGTCAAGGCTGGCCCTTTGCACAACATTGACACAAAATACAATGCTTTATGAGCAATGCATTTACAAATCAAGTAATATTAAAAATTACCATTATAGTTTTTTTATTATCAAGAGAGGAAAGCAGACAGAAGGATAATTTGTTATGTTTTCTGGGTGAAACAGATGACATAGTTCTAGGGAATCTAGTCATATACATTTAGTATATTAGAGAGTCAGAGCTATCCTTTAATTGTATTAATCCTATAACATTAGAGTTAATGTGAAGGCAACATGGGTTATTGCAGCCCTGTATTGGCTTTTCATCCAAGACAAACTGCACTGTGCACCCTATGTTCTTCAGGTTAGCTTTTGGAGGGGTTTATTCATGAATAAAGGTGAGCATACCTGATCACAAATGTTCCTTTTGCAAATAGTCTTAAAGTGTTCTAAGGGAACTACAATATTCAGTTATTAATAACACAGTGTACTTTTGTGTGATATTTCAGAGCTACATCTGCATTCATGGTCCATGATGGTGGTACCAAGTATTACGTCCAATAATTAATTGCTTTGTCTTTGGTCTCTAGCTTGTTTTTGAGATCATGTTTTACAAGGGTCCTTTTTGTCTTTTGGTTTCCGTCTTTCATGGAGGGCTGGTGTTGATTGTGAGCATGTGTGAATATGTCATCACTGATGACAAACAACCACTCATTCTTACAGTTCATATGAGTCTCAGGTGGGTTGATAACAAGTTTTCATTATTCGCATACTTTTACACAGATGGCACTAACTCTATGTACCCACAATGTACTAAAGCTTGTGTTGCGAATGTTGTGGCTGCTGTGCAATTTTCATATGCTTTTTTTCTTTCATCGAAGACCACACGTTTGCAAGTGAAGCCTTTAACACTGGACATTTTTATGCAAATGTATTCCACCTCTGGTGCCAGAGACAGATCCCACCCTGATTAAATAGGCAGGAAGCCCACATCTGCAGCAGCTTCTGGATCTGCGGTCAAGTTCTCGGGCAATGTGCTGTGCATCTCTGTCATATCTTTCCCTGGCAAACTATAAATGACATGCGACAATCACATGCCACATCTGATTGGTATGTGTACAAGTGATCACAGGAAGAATGCTTGATACTTTATTACACAAACAAGAAAAATGTGACATTGAATTGAGGCTTCCCAGATGTCTGATTACGCTGGGGATTCTCGGTTCAGTAAGCTCATTTTGAATTGTCAGCTGTAAGTGGACAAAAGAATAACACAAAGGCTTTTTTATTTTTCTACAAATAACCTTTGTGCAACTCAATATGTTGCCCTCATATACACACAATGTATATGTGTTGGAGACATTTAATGGGGCCACACACTAATGCTTTATGTACAGAACACTGGTGTACACTCCTACTTTGAATACGCAAACTAAGGCTCACAAAAAGGCTTTATTGTTATTGTAATAGGCCTCTGTAGGATTATCTTTGCGAATCCTGACTCTACTTGGAATCATATCAGAAAGCCTTAGATATGGTAATGCAACAAACAGGACTGACAGCTTTGTCATACAACAAATTGCTTTGACAATTAGAAGGTGAGAACACAGATACTGAGGGCAACATGAAAAAAGGAGATTAGACAATATGGAAGGCAGCAGTACCAATTTAAGTTGATCAACTACACAAAACTGTAAACAAGTGTAATGAAAGGAAGCCTTTGTGGTATCCAAGGGTGACTGCATCAGGTTTCAAGCAATGTGACTGAATAGCCAATCTGACATTCTCATTTTCTTGGTCCCTCATTCATCTCTTGTGTTAGATACATTCAAGGTCCAGGATTCTGCCTAGCAACTGGAGGGTATCTAACTTGGATGCTACAAAAAAACTGACCTTTCCCCTAATGGAACCAGTCTTGGCTTTTGTGCTAAGCATAGGTATCTAAGAAAAAGTAGCTCATGTAGCCCTAAGATGTCCCAGCACTGCAATAAAGAGTGAATTGTACCTGTATTCCCTGTTCCCCAGTCATTCGTGCTTGTCAAAAAGAATATGTACTTGATATACTTTCATTTCCTGAAAAAGGTAACATACCACATCTGCTAGGATTTAGCTCTAAAATTATGGCACAAGAAGCAGTGGCCTAAGAAGTAATACAGTTTGATGGTTCTCCTCATATTGGGTCGCTGTATAATACATAAGACTTAGGTATACTTAACCTTTAAATAATAATTTCAGATCACTTAATAATTTAATCAAGTTTTTTAACTAGACAGCACAATACAAGTCCAAGTTTCTAAAACCTCTCCATCATCAGTGTAACATTTTTTTTTGAAAACCTGATTTATAAGTAACACTTTCATGTCTTTTACCCCCCTATGCACTACATGCATGGATGGCGTTCTATAGAGTCTTTCAAAATGGCCAACATCAATTGCTTAGATATGTTTTAAATGGATATTTTTAGTTAACGTAGGAAACACATTCAAATTGTTGTTGATACTTTAATATGAATCGTTTCTGAATTGGTGAAATTTAGAATTACTTAAAATTGTGTAACATATTTTAAGGTAAAATATTGTTGAAAATGTGTGTATCAAATTATGTACAACAGGTATATAAGGTAATTTATCTGTAAATCTGTCAATCATAATTGTATTGCTCTTCATGCATTATGTGTTTCATAAAGTAACATGCACTTGGTTATTTAAGTAAACCAATTAAATGTTTCTAATTGGCATACTTAGATATGTCTAGAAAAGTAACTGTCTATATTGTACATATGCAGTGTCTCACAAACGTGAGTACACCCTCCACATTTTTGTAACTATTTTATGTCCATTTATGGGAAAACACTGAAGATATGACCCTTTGATACAATGTAAAGCAGTCAGTATACATCTTGTATAATTGTATATTTGGTGTGCTCATTAAATAACTCAACATCCAGCTGTTAATGTCTAAACAACTGGCAACAAAAGTGAGTACACTCATATGTGAAAATGTCCAAATTGTACCCAAAGTCTTAATATTTTGTATGGCCTCCATTATTTTCCAGCACTTCCTTAACTCTCTTGGGCATGGAGTTCACTAGAGCTTCACAGTTTGTCACTGGAATTCTCTTCCACTCCTCAATGAGAACATCATGGAGCTAGTGGATGTTAGAGACCTTGAACACCTCCTCTGCGCACTATAAGGCTGACTGCCCATTCCTTTAACCTCGGCAGGCAATCCTGGCAGGATTATTTTTAAAAGCCAACCTCTGGATATGATGCTAAGAACGTGAACTTCTTTGGTTGACCATGGCAAAGCCTCTTCTGAGTGGAACATAACTGATGTTTTAATTTATTCTAACTAAAAATAGACTAATTCAGAGTATAAGTACACAATCATTTGTTGGCAAAAAAATCTGTTTTTATGATGATTTGTAGATTATTGTAGATAGGAACTCAAGCAATTCAAGTAAACATGCTGATCAGACATGAGCAGAAGATGAGGGTTCAACAACAACACAGGATGCAACAACAAAACATTTACTTGCAAGAGGCAAGTAAAAAAGTAAAGGATATCAGTAGAAAATAAACAATACATCTGTTTAATTTGAAAGAATATGTGTATTTTTAAAAAGATTGTGATTGTGAAAATTTAAAACAAACAAACTTGTAAAGTGTAAAGAAATAAGGAAATCAGTGAACACAATTACCAAAGAAACTGAGCAAATTCTGAGCATGTACATGAGGTTAGTACAGATGCCCTAATGTACAAACCTACTGGTAGATAGATGTCTCAAATGGATTCTGAATTGCTGACACACTGATTCACTTTCAAGACAATCTCAGTGTTACCATAAACTTTGGAAGTTTAGACCATGGTTGTAAAGCTCTTAAAGAATGTTACTCTGGTAACAAATTCTTGCCTGGGAACATACGGGTCTTTGCTACCACTGGACTTTGCTCAAACCCATACTTAATTTCAAATTTTAGTGGAGAGACCAAGGTTGTGGCAGATGAAGGATATATATGACACTTTTGCACAATAAGAAACAGTTTATTTTTTCTAAAACACAAGTAAAACGTTAAATGAAAGAGTTAAAATGTGTTCTGTAGGGTTTTGCAGGGTTAAAGATTGATACCTATAAAATAATCTGTTGAGAAAGGAGGAAAGAAGTATTGCCTTTGGGAGCTATTATTTTATTAACAAGTGAAGAGAGCTGTGGAATGTATGGCAGTTTCAATAGTATGGCCTTTAAATTACTTCTTAGCTTTCTCAATAGCAATAATACTCATGGATTAATTATCGGTAAAGACCAAAAGGCAAGATGGGCTTCTCTTAAAATGAATATCAACCTGTTTGTTGTAAACAAAAACAGCTATTTTAAAAGGAATACAGGATTAATTGGATGAACAAATTCAATGCTCTGGTCTAAAGAACTGAAAGACAACAGTTTTCGTAAAATTAGGAATCATATAATTACATTGAAATCAATCAGTGGAGAATATCACTGCAGTAGTATGTAGGTCAAGTTTATATATAATTTTAAGAACCAAACGCATTACCTAGTGGGGACAATTCGCTTGCCATCACAAGAAAACTGGTTTTGTTTATTTATTTTGTTTTGTTTATTTATTTATTTTTTCAACTTAGGTCTTAAACAAAAGAGTTATAATGTTTCCCTTTGGTTACTGAGGTTACGTTTAGGATTACATGAAGATATAGGTGTGACATTACTTAGCAACAGTGTCAGTATTATGTCAGTGAGTGTCCCCACAATGATAGAAAGACAAACGTGTGTGTGTGTGCGTGTGTGTGTGTGCGGGTATGTGTGCGTGCGTGTGTATGTGTTTGTGCTCCATACCCTCACACCGTGTCTCCATTAATCATCAGGCTGCGTCAGGGATGAGCAGTAAAACAGTATTCCCAATTATAATGCAGATGCATAGCTTGGAGGAATAAAGTCATTGATCAGACTTAGGATGAGGACACAGCACTAATATGCACCGACTGGCACAAAAATTATCTGTTTGGAGCACAAACACTCTTTGATGTTCCAATGATATGCAAGGGATCAGTACAACAGACAGCTTTTGCTGCGGCTTGGAAAGCTTTTGGATTTCAATTTTCATGCCTAGGAAGTCATCACAGTAATTAGAGGAAAGAAAAACACAGTACACTGTCAAATTGTGCAAGAGCACCATTAATATTTGTATGAGCATACATGTTAATATTATTTAAATCATGGTGTTTGGATGGTATTTGTTGGGGGAATTAGTCTTACTTTTAGCAATAAACTATAGTGCATCATAACTCTGAACTGGACCAGACTTGGTTTCACCTGGCTGTGAGACATTGAAATAAACATTGATTTCAGACCAGGGGGTACAACATAAAGTCTACAAAACCATATTCACTCTTTATAGGAGTGAATACAAATTGCAGGTGGAAGCAAAGTTGCCTACAAATGTTTTCCAGATATAGGATTCAGGTTTTTCAGCATTATTATTGGTAATACCAATTTATTTGAGCTAACTCTTTTTGGAAATATACAATAACCAGCCACGTTATAAGGTACACCTTGCTAGTGTGCTACAGTGTTGGTCGCTTTTGCATTCAGAATGGTCTTTAATTCTTCATGGCATAGATTTAACAAGATGCTGGAAATGTAACTTGATTTTTGGTTCACATTTGTTAGGGTTCCTACCTTCCCCCGGTGCGTTCGGCCGTCCTCGCCGATCACCATTACAGAGCCATTGGTGGGGCGGTCTTATATCCATTATCGTAATTATGTCCTGATCCCAAACAGCTGCTTTGCCTCCTATAAAGGCGTGGTTTTAGCGCTGTTCGGGGCCAGGTCATCGTTATTCCATCAGGATTCCATCTCCATTCGGTTCGCGCGGCTGACCGCCCTTCCGCATTCCGGGGGTTTTTAGTGCTCATGGACGTGTGGCGGGTAACCCCCGAGGTATTTAGTTTGTTAGGGGCACTTTGAGGGTTT
>JAUZSU010163085.1:0-13685 GCA_034780255.1 Parotocinclus maculicauda | reverse complement strand
TCGGTCTAGTGGATCGGCCTGTTTAACCGATGTCCGATCCAGCTAATGTTGTTCATATCGGCACCGATATCCGATCCCAATATCGGATCGGTGCATCCCTAATATATATATAATATATATATCCAAATCGGAAATCGGGGAGTACCTATATACGAGTCAGTAAACTCTGCAGATATGTATAGCATTTTAACCGAAGTATAACTCACATGTGGTGGAAGGCCATCAAAGTTTCTTCTTGCAGAAGGTATATCTGAGACAGGCCTCTTTTTAATCACCTCTCTTTTGGGCTTCGATCGCTCTTGGCTACTCAGGTCTCCCTCAGAAACCAGTGGCATGATGGAGCCAGCCTCATTAAGTGGATACAGAGGCACAGTCTCATCCTGCTCATGAATACGAGGCTGAGGTTGAAACCCCCGAGAGTTGGGGATAACTGGATCCAAGGTGGGGCTGAAAGAATATGCAGTAAGAGGTGTCTCCATCAGGGGGAGTTCCCGAACATTAACACATCTCTCCGGAGCAGCTTCTGTATCCTGAGACCGTGGCGTGTGTCGGCCGCTGTCATCTTCAAACTCTTCGTCCTCCCCGCTGCTGTGCACCAGCATGGTGGCATCAGATAGCGACTTTTTATGCCCGTAGCGCACATCCTCTTTTAGAATAGCATCCTCACCCTCTGTCCTCTCATTGAAAATGTCAAGCTCTGAGGTGGAAGCAGCAGTTGGTGGAGCAGCAGATGGACAGAGTGGAAGCGGAATCTCGGTGGCAGAAGTAGAAACAGTTCTCTCCTTCAGCCTCATGTTTTCCAGGCCATACGTAAGACCAGCGAGCTCAACAGAGTTGCGCTTGGGCAAGTAAGGCCGCCGCACCGCTGTTGGGATGAGTGGCTCGCTCACTTCTTGTAGTGAGTGTGCCACAGGCAGGCTGTCCTCTTGGAAGGTCTGCACAGAGTGGTGTACTCTGCGTGGGATCAGGTCAGGGCTGCTCCTGCTTGCATGGAGGTGGCGTGACAGGTCCGGCGTGCTGTTTGCTGGACGAGGCCGACTGTAGGGGTAAGGCGGGGGTGGCCGGTACACCTGCGCCCTCATAATGTTGGGTGGAGGGTAGGCATGGGCCTGTGCCAGTTGCACATCAGTAAGCTCGGGCACACTGACAGCGCCCACCACAGGCCGTCTCTCGCCTGGGTATGGATAAGGTGATGGGCTGTGGAAGCTGTAATTAAGATGATATGGAGCTGCTGTTCCAACATGCTCACGGATTTCCGGCTGGCTATACACAAGCGGGTCAGGTCGGCTGTAGGCGTACGAACTGCCAATGTTTAGGTTCCTCAAGGAATGGCTGTGGCGCTCAGGCATTGCTGCCATAGCACCGCGGTTCTTCTGACGCATGACACTCTCGTAGTCAGGTGTTGCACGGTATGAGGGCGGAACCAACACACTGTTACGCTGAGAAGGCACATAGTCGGGTCGGGTTAAATCACTGCCTGTGATGCTTGGGTTTGAGGACATGGGTGATGGTTGCATGTAGTGCTGTGGGTTAGTGAGGGAGCTTGTGCTGTGGGCACTGTATACGCTGCCATTCCGGATCCTTCCATTATACTCATGTGGTGAGCGGTCCAGGCTGGTCTGTGAGTGGTAGTAGTAGCCGTTGTGATTGTTCATGTATAGGTTGTCTGCGAGAGTAAGAATGTGCCCATCAGGTTTACTAAAGCTTAGCTAATGGGATTGCGCAGCAACAAAACTAATAACATATGTATAGATTTTTTCCCTTACCCTGAGAGGAGGTGTAATGCTCAGGATAATGGCCATTGTAGTGCAACTGAGGGGGTGGTGCCATCATGTATGCCTGAGGCTTGGGCTGAAGAGAAACTCATTTTATTTGTATATAACAAAAAATATTTTGCAAAAAAGCAGCATGACAGGAATAAGCAAGCCAAAATCTGTAAGTGGAAAGGTAAAAACATAATGACAAACATTTTGTAATCCAATCAACGACTTTACATGCCCTTGGGTAATCAGATAAATGGGAAACATGACTCGAGCAACAACCAGATTTCTACTTTGCAAAAAGCCTATAATCTCTCAGAAAGGTGTGATGTAAACTTCAAATTATAGAACTCAAACAGCAGTAGGTTTATCACAAAATCCAGAAAGGTTTATGACATGAAGGGCATTAAAATTAAGCCCAAATAGAAAACTAATGCATACCATCGAAATTCTTGTGGAGGAGCGTCTTCTAACTGTATTCGCAGGTGCTGGTTCAGATTGTCTGTCAAAATACATAAACGCCAAAGTGAGAGACACCAGAGTGAAGGTCAGTAATTACAGGAACTAGTATTTTCTGGGATTGTCCTAGGGACACATATCAGTATATATTCCTACGTAGCCATATATTTGCATATAGGCTATATCAGGAAAACAAATAATAGAAATGAGTAATATTCAAACAAGCTAAAAATGCTCAAGAGTTGAACAGGCTATATAAAACAATGTTGGGCAAATTTCAAAACTTATTTCACGGTCCTTCAAGCAAGCAATATTTTCACATGACAAAGAATATCTTGTCTTGAGAGCTGAGCTAGGGGAGGGGTGTTGCTCTGAGCAGAAAGCATTGTTGACTGCCAAAGCAGTCTTGCTCACCCCTTGTTAGAAGGCTGAGAGGGACGAGAGAGCATTGGAAAGCGAGGAAATGAAAGAGTGAGAATGGACTTCAGGGAGCCTTCAGAAGGCAGGGCATCAGATTCCTCTCTGGAGACAGGAAAGGGACAGAAATGAAGCCACAACACGCGCACACACACGCACGCGCACACACAGTAGACACTTACAAAGTACTTCTGTTAATCTTATAAAATTTGTGCCGTGCCAGGCAAATTCTGCACACATATTTGGAAGTCTCCATGTCCTCCTAAAAGAAACACAAAACAGATTTACAAACACAGCCATGTATTACAAGCACCTATGACTACACTCTGTTACACTGAGCTGAACAGTGTGTGTTTATAGGAATGGCTTTTAGATGCATGCACACCCCTATCTATTAATATACATGGGCATGAGAACATAGCTGTAACGGTTAGTATATACGGATATATGGATTAGAGAAAAGCATCTGAAATGACTGGTATAATGAGTGGAAGAACCATTAGAGAACTTACTGTTTGAAACTGAATGGTGTCCTCCTTGTTGGCCAGCTCCAGGGCAAAGAAAGACTTATTATGAGTCATGTTATTAATATCATTCCACCTAAAAGGGGAAAGCCCAGAAATAGACTTGGCATACATAATTTATATACATCATATACATATAACTACTTATTTTTTTTTCTGTCCAAGTAACCTTGTTATTTCTACACATGATGCACAAACACATACCGAAATAAAAGAGGTGGTCGGCCATTTTTGTGCTTGACAAAAATTCCTTCCAGGCAGGATCCGATGAGTACATCTGCACCCTGACTATCCTGTATGATATTAAGGGCAAAAAATGAGGGGGAAAAAAACAAAAAGAAATTCACTAAAGAAAACATATGCCTTTATGTCTATACATGCCAAATACCGGTGCTTATTAACATTAAGCACTGAGATCATCCTTACACTGAATTAATGCAGCTCCTTTACACTGCAAACAAACAATCTTTTTGGTATTTGTGATGCAAGTCTTCACCTTTGCCTGAAAGCTTTCTTGACCATAACCATCCATCTTTTCCACTTCTTGCATGTACAGCATTTCTGCTTCTGGAATTGGCATACCTCTAGTGTAGCAGGTTGGGTTGGAATAAGCAAACACAGAAAGGCATACTATGGTCATTAAGCTGCTTAATCACGTTACCCACACTGTTTAGGATTTTAAGAATTGAACGGTTAAAAATCAGCAGTTTATCAGAAGTTATTGACCAAATATAAAGAACTGTTCCCCAATGGTGAAATAGTTATATTATTAGTTTAGTTTATAGTTTTATTTAATGCAGAAAAAATGGCAGAAACACATTCAGTACAACCATTTCAGTTCAGATCAAGGCCACTTTCATACATGGTGCTGAAATCCGACACACATCCGATATGTGGCAATGTGACCGGAGTGTGAAAAGTCAGATCGGAATTCATGTGACATTTGTGTCAACAGCTCAAGCGCATAGTGGGAATCCCTAGCTCTTTAAAAAGCCATACAGGACATCCCAGGACACATCTGCTTGGAATTGCATGATGTAGTCAGGTATGAGAACATAGCAAAACTCATTGCAAACAAACTTATGGACTTGGCAACGCCCTCCCATTGCCACCCAGAACGAGCCAATCCCTACTCATTTTTAGTCTGCCTCATGATTGCTCGCATAGTTAACAATGTTTTTCACATTCTCAAATTTTTGATCAATTCTGTGTTTGTAAAGCTGTCCATGTCACAAACCCACCACTGCTGGCTGCGATCTCGCATCCAAACAGTTCTTCCCATCAACAATTGCCACCTCTTATGCCTTCTTGTCCTAGTTATATGTCTGTGAATGTATCATTCATTATGCATTAATTAGAAAAACAACTTTAATTTAGCAAAAGCAAATCAATTTATTTGTTTACTTCTGAGGGGGTGTTCCAGATGGCGTTATGCTTTTTTGGTGCATGCATTTCAGTTCAAAAGCATGACGTGTTCAGACTAATGTTAGATATTTAGTTACTTGGTGGATGTTTAACACTCATAGGGCACTCACTAGGGCATTGAAATAACAAGGAAAAAAAAAAAGGATGAAAATAATGGTACCAAATGATTAAAGAGTAATTAATGAATTCAGTAAGTTTATGTAGTCCACTCTTATGGCTCTATAGCACTGTTAAAATGCAAAACCATTATTTTAGTAGTTTTATGTTTATATATGTGATATAAACTGTGCTATTTAACACAAATAAATATTCAAGTAATATGACAGCCCTGCCATAAACTCAACAGATACTTCTGAACATCACCCATTAACAACTGTCAGTTGAAGACATTCTATAATATTTCTACAGACATTTAAATGTATTCTCAGTATTGAGGGTGTGTTTTGAACGTTCAAGAAAATAAAAAAAAATTAAAATGTTACTGAGCAGACACAGACGTGAGGGTGTTCTCACCGGTAGCTCTGATAAAGCCGAGCAACTTTTTGGGTGGCTTCTTCAACAACCCTCTCATCTTGAATCCAATCCTATAAAGAGAGTTAGAGAAAACAACAGTGTTTCACTGAAAGTCTTTCATCTACTGAGAAATGTATAGCTCTAACATATTTGTGGGAAAGAACTAGAACATATACAAACTTACAATAGGGAAAAGCACAAACTTCTGGAGAAATTCCTGCGACTCATAGCGATTAAAATCTCCAAAATCAGCTAGAGCAAAAAAAATAAAGAACAGACTCTTTAATTTTTGGTAATTCCAGTTTAATGTCTAGTTTTCTTTAAGGCAGGCCTACTTGAAGGATACTGGGTTTATGACACAAACTTTCTTTAACTCCAGGGGAGTTAGAGAGGACAGGGACCATAATCTGCTTATTCATCACGTTCATCTTCTGAAGCAGAGAAATTTCATTTAAAAACTCTGGCAGGGTTGTTTTGGCAACAATGTCTCATTTTAAAATAAGCCAACAAGATATTTTGGCTTGCAAGGGAACCAATTTAGCCATTGTAACTCAAGTTGTCCAATATTAACAACAGGCCCAGTCATCCTGTTAGAAATGTACCCAAGCTATGTTGAGAATCCGGAGAATTAGCATTGCTAACAGAACTGTCTACACTCAAAAATAGCATGTGGTAAACACTTGATCTAACTGACCCAATTCAAAGTAAAGCAGGGGATGCATTAACTACAAGAACTTACCAACATGGGGAAACACTAGTGTAACAGAAACTTTCTTTCCTCTGTGTGATGCAGCACTTTAGACCTTGCTATAACTCGTGAGTGATGTCGGTTACCCTGCTATGTTAATACCACACCGGTAACTTGTGTTGCCAGATATAACTTGCCAGCTGCTTTTGAGATTCAACTACTTGGCAAAAACTGCGGCCAGAAACGTTAAGCCTATGTCTGTTAGTCCAAGGTCTCAGTTAGATTAACCTAATTATACATGTCCTGACAGACGAAGACAAAATATACAGTCAGACTCTAATACATCTTAAATCTAAACTGTAAACATGAGCATGATCAGCGATTGATATGGAAAACCTTTGTTCAAAATACCTTGAACAGCAAATCCAGCCAACCGGATTGCCTGTTCAAATGAGCATGGAATCCTTCCCTCAAGAATATCTTTCTTTAGTTGGAGGTAGTACTGGTATCTGATGGAGATGACACAAACAATAAATCAGTCATTTAAATTCCAGCCAGATCTACTTATGGTCTATGTGTTTAATGAATTACAAATCACCTGGTTATCTCTTGTTGTAGCTGGGACACAGTCGGCACATAGATCACAACTCCAAAGTAAACAGTGGTCTCCAGTCCATATTTGTCAAGCTGTTTTTTCAGGGGCTTTTCTAAATCAATCCATCTCTGCTGGTTTTGTTTGTTGAAGTACCAGAGACTGAAATACGTTATCTGGGGGAAAAAAAGAAGAAAGAACAAACACAAAAGCAAACAAGTTAAAGAAGGGTGTCAATTACGAGTTCTTGTTCTGTAAAAATCATGGCAGTTAATATGTTATCAATCAACATCAATCACCACAAAACGCCATAAAGGATAAAAATGTTCCGCAATTATTCAGGAACTTGCTTTAACACACAATATCTGCCTATTGTACAGCATCAACTGCTGTATGTGGCCTGAAAACGTTGCTTACAGATATTTCTATTTGCCACAGACACTATTGTACAGCTGTATTTTAATCAGATGTGGGATTTCGAGGATAAAAATGAATGTATTTTTAATAAAACAGCCTATTTGTTTAGTTTGATCAGAATCCTAACTTGTACACAAAAAAACCTATTTGGAATAATTTAAAGTCTGTTTAGGAATTGTAACAAAAGGTCGCAAATTTAAAAAGTTGAAACCATTAATATTGATCTCATTTACACTAGGTCATTTTGTGATCCTTGAGGATCAAGAAGCCAAAAAAAACCCCCAGACAAACAAATAAAAAGGATCCAAAAAACCCTGGGTTACATTTTTACCCAGGTGCTGTAATGCATGTAGTTCAAATCTCTTCAGTGCACAATCCAGACTCATGGAGGACCAGGTGGAAATGTGGTCAGTGATCTGCTGAACCCACTTGCCTGCCCTACAAATCCTTTACTTCATGCAACTAAATATCAGCTAGACAACATGCAACTACATGAGCATCTTGAACTGGATGTTTCAAGACTGATGTATGAAACAGACAGAACATTGAGCTCACAGTAAGAAATGTACATATTTCACCACTCAAAAAGCAGCAAGACATTAGAATCTAGTATCAGGGGATAATACACACCTCTCGTAACTCAAGTCTCTGAGCAACTGCTTCCAGACATTCTTGACCTGTGCTCTCCACCGAAAGTGTAAACTCAACAAATTCGCCATTAAGTAGCTGTATGCGTGTAACCAGGCAGCTCTTGCTGGAGACAGTGTATCTTCGGGTTCTCTTAAGCTTAAATCCAAATGGTAAGGGCATGTTTCGCATGTGCCTCTGTGGCCAGAATGATTCACTCCACTTCACTTAAAAATTAAGCCATTGGTGAAAGAGAGTGCGCGCCCAGGGTCCAGAAGGCAGTTATACAGATCACTGTGGAAGAAAATAAAAAACAGAAATAGGAAGCATTCTTATCGAGATAATAACTGCTGCCAAAAGAGTACGCCCACTTCATATAAAGAATTATTCACATTTGTGAGGCGTGATTTTCAGAAAAATATGGACATGCTTCAGTAACAGTTTGTCAATATCCACAAAACATATCTCCTTTAAGGTCTACTTTTGTTTTTTATTGCCATCTTGTACAAGGACCTTTCCATCATTCCCTTTTGTGTACTTCCTGAGGTTTACTGTCGTTTTCACATGTAAAACTTTCCTATTGATGTGTTTCACATTAGTGAAGCTTCAACTTTCCTGCAATTTCACTTTGACCAGAACATTTTTGGTCAAGGATGCTCAGGTGGCGAAGCTAGGCCACCACATCCCACATAGGGATATGGGTCCCAGTAGTGCCTTCCACTGTAAAATGGACTGGCAGAGAAGTCCAGGCTTTACTAAGCTTTGTGCAAGGGGATATAGAAAGCAATTTTAAAAATGTTTAAGCAAAATTATGGTGGTTATGTCAGTACAACGATACACAGTTTCCTGCTGCTAGTCCTACAACAAGGGTACAGCCCTGGAACGAATGTAGTTCTTGGGGGTGGGCAGTCAATGTCAAATTAGTCCCTGTTTATTTTGTTAGAAAACACATTCTGATTGCCAGTGGAAAAGGGTTGACTTGGCAGCAGGCATAAGAATTAAACAGACATGTCAAAATATATCACTTTAATAATGTAATGGTAATAACAAGAAAGTAAAACTACTAGTAAAAACTACTAATTCTGCTTCTAAAAGTAATTACAAATAGAAAATATTTGCAAGTCCATAATTATAAGATGCTGGTTATTACAAAATTAGAAAAATCTCAACTTTAAAATAAGAAAAAAATTTTGTAAACAACATGGGTCAGAATTGCTGGCACACCTAGAAACTATGAACAATATGTAAAAAGATCTTCCCATTTCTACCTACCTTTTAAAAGTTCAGTTGAGAGTTTAGGAACTCCACAACTTCCTGTTTCACTGGGGTAACTTCACATTTGGATTATCATCAAATTTGATCAAATTATATGCATAATAGAACATAGTTTAAATTGACCTATTCTCTGTATTGATGTTTCATTATAGTCAAGCCAGGAGCTGCTCAAATCGGTGTGTGAACATAGGCAAGCTTCTACTGTAACCACGGGAAGCCCTCTCTTCACTGTCATTCATCTAGTTTATAAAATATTACATCTAAAAATATAATAAGCACTTAAGTAGCCTCCTGCAACAAAGGAACAATTTAATCGTGGTCTAGGATTAAACATTGTACTTGACATGGTACGGGGGTTACAGCTTTACATTCATGGAGCTGTGCTGATTTTACAGTAACTTGCAGATCCACAAGTATTTTTAAAAATGAAAATAAGACGCTCAAAAGATTAATAGAGAATTAATTCTCTATTACCTATGATTAAGCTGTTAAGGCTGTTATGGGTACGTAAATAATGGCGTTTTTTAAGTCTGCCTTTAGAAATAATTACTTAATACAGTAAAACCATAGATTCTGTCACATTACTAGTGAAACATTTCGATTGAAAAAGTTAATGACAATTAGCATTTTAAGTAAATAATACTTATAAAAACAAGCACCTTTTCAGCTGGTGCGGAAACTACTGTCTTTAGATAGTTTCACATCACTAATTCATTTGTTTAAAACAGCAATTGACTAAAAAGGTAAAGAGATTAAGAAAGGACTCATTTATAAATCAATCAAATATCTTGCTTTACAAATCACCACACATCATAGTACTTGAAATATGCATTTCATAAATGCGGATTCTAAATATATATATAATAAATGAAATATAAATAATTATTTTTGGTATTTTGGTATATTAAAGTATTTATTGAAAATCTATTAACAAGAACATAACACACCCAGAAGTGCATTCTAAATACATTACTAACTTTGTGCATTTAACATAACTGTGTACTTAGAGTTCAAACATACTTTATTCTGCCCAACCCTGACTCATAACAATGCCACGATGACATCATTAGACTACAGCAAGTCACAATAAATATCTGATGCGATTTACTTACAAGATCCGAGTTGCCTTACTTCTGTGATCAAGTTGTACTTTTTAATGTGGCATCACTGACTTTACCGAACAGCTCAGCTTGATGGATTGTAAATTCAAAGTCAGAGATCAACAGCATGTGTGATGACTAATGGGAACAATATTACAACAATATTTACTCTACGCAATAGGATTATTCTCTTGCAAATCTTGCACTTGGCAAACATAAATAACTTCCATAATCATGTAGATGACAACATATTGAATTGTCGATATGAACTAAATTCTACAGTATTACATCAGGAAACCCTGTTAGACTATCAAGGCTATTTAATGCTGACCATCTCACTTATTTACTATTGCTATAAGACAATGAATGTTTCAACCATGTTACCAGTTATATTTTACTTGTCATTTATTTTTATAATTTATTTTATAACAGTTTTTTTTTTAAGAAAGACTGTGTCTGAGAAGTATTTCAGGGAAATGGGTGTTAAGCAACCAGGTCAGAGATTAAGAGCAGGCATGATGAATAATAAGTCAATTATTTGCTTTACCTAATTTCACTCTCTTACAAATACTACACTTCACAAACAGTAAGGGTATTTTATGACTATTTAAAACAAAAGCTATATGATTTCTCTATTATTTATTATCAAGATTACCACATGACATTGTAGTAGTAGGTTTCATCTGCAGTTATTGAATGTTAAAGTAACGACTGGAAATTATGTTTTTTTTCTCGTTCCTTATAAGTTGCTTCAAATCTGAACTTTTATTTTTCACTTGGCAAATAGTAACGCTTCAATATAGGTTTTAACTTTCAAAGTAATTAAAATAAATCAGCCATGTCAAAGACTTGACAGGGCAAGCGGTGATGAATTAGTTGAGTAACCTTATTACAAAATATAAAAAATTTGGTGAAATCCTTAAAACAGAAACTCTACAATAATTCTGCATGTCATTTCTAACACTTCCACTGTTAAAATCTGAGCTAATACCACAATCAACAGGTCGTTTGCTGCAGTAACAAGTGAGCTCTAAACCCTCCTGGACGGTTAACTTTAAAAGGTAAACCTTTTGTAATTTACGGTGTTCGCTTTGATAGAGCATCTGCAAAAGTTATACGACACAAGAGTAGAGAATTCAGAGATACAGTTAATTTCAGGCAAAGCTATCTCGAGTTAGCATAGCATAATGGCTGGTTAAATATCTGCGTGAAACGTTAGTGTTTGTGTAGCTCACGCGCGCTAGCAGCTCCGTTACTTACCTTGTAAATATCCTGACTCTCATAACCGATTACGTTACATGAAATTGTTTTAGAAATAGTCCACAATGTATTAGAGTTCATAAACAGAGTCCATTTCGCTAATGTTTGTGTTGAATCACACATGTTACACTCCCAGGGAACTCCGTAGTTAAGGAAAGAAGTCGATCCCAAATGAATCGATTCTTTCACTCTACACGTTAAGATTCGAGAGATGACTCCCAAAGATGAAGCTTTGGAGTCGATTTCACATGTTGATTCAACTGAAAGGCACAGACTGTGATTTTATCGTTTCTACTCAGCTCAGAGTTTTGTCAATTATATTTTAGTTATATATTAGTTATTCTTGGCTTAAAATAGTTCTGCTGCATTATGTTATAATAAATATGCATATTTGGTTTTTTTTTATAATAATATTTGGTAAGGAAAACAGGCTAATCTGTTTCAATGTTGAAAAAATATAATGGTCAAAGTCCACACAATTAGGCTAAACTATGACTGGCTAATGTAACAGTTACAGAAGAAACACCAGTGATAAACTCAATTTTAAAAACATGCGATATTAACACAACGCAACCCATGTACCTATACCATCTATTTATCGTATTGGTGTTTATTTACACTGTTTGATATTCATCTCCTTGCTAGATGGTTTATAGAAGAAAGAAAACGGGCGATGAGTCGATTCTTTTATTCGACACTATTGATTCCAAGCTCCTGAGATAGGAATCGGAGTCGACTCCAAACTTTTTGGAACTGAACTGCTCTAGTCCGAACTTCACTTCCGGCTAAAACTCACACGAAACACTTTTGCCAGATTCATCCGCGGATCTATTTCGTGGTTTTCAAACTTAGTTTGTGGTCATGTGTTCACTTTAGAAGTATCTTAAGAAGATAACGATAACAGGTCGAGCTCATAACATCCATTTAAGAGAATAATAATAACATGAGTTTCTGGCGGATGAGTCATTAAGGGTGTCTAAGTGCGCTTTGATACATACTGGATTGGGGTGTGTTACATCAGACAGCTGGAATGCCAAGCAGCGAGAATGTTAGGAATGAAGCAGCTGCTCCTCCCACTCACGCTTACCTAAACCGGTCAGCTCACTACACCACTGATATGATAAACGCTGGACACACACATTCATATGTGTAAACCGAATGCCACAATTGCAGCTCATTGGTTAATTACGGTAATTTATTTGTTAAGTAATTTAACTTTCTGAAATTCTGTGAAACAATTTTTCTAAAACACTATCATATTTTTATAGTCCAAAGAGTTGACAAAGATATCCTATTAAACAACAGATAAGAAATATAATAGGTTACTTATTTATTTATTGAGGAAAACGATCCAATGCTGCATATATTAGATCGTTTTAATCAATACATAAATGGCTACCTATATTGCCAACTGTATGTGAAACCTCTTGATTAACAGTTAATTTAGAGTCAGGTGCTTGCAGTGAATGGAATTACAATCAGTTAGAGGTCAAAGTATCAAAGTCTGAACTGTACAACATGTTTGTGTAAGTTTATAGAAACACAAAAAAAATTACTAAACAATATCTAAAGAATTTGAACTACGCCAATCCACAGGCAGAGTTAACCATTTGTAACCTCCCTTTCTACCAGCAAAACATCTAATGGCTCACAAGGTCACAAAGGTACCATGGGCAACTTTCTAAAGTAACTGAATGCCTCTCTGATATTGATTATTGTTAATGTTCATGAGAACACTTTCAGGAGAAACACTGTTTTCCATCATCAGAACCTGATCCATTCTGTGAAACATGGTAGAGGGAACAGTCCATGGGCATGGGCATGCTCCATTCCATCAAAGTGTTCCTTCTATAAAAAAAACTGCGGCTTCCAGCAGCTCACTCTTAAATCTGTTTTGTAGGTTCGTGGTTAAGGCACTGGACTATGAACCAGAAGATCCAGCATTCAAATCCTCGTGCTGCCACTGTTGGGTCCTTGAGTAAGGCCCTTAATCCACAAATGATTGGATTGTAAAGCTGTATATATTGAAAGTCACTCCAGATATGGGAATCTGCCAAATTATGTAACTGTAATGCTTACTCAGCTTATATATTTATATACTTCATAATTTATATATTTAATAATTTGCCTTTTTCTAAAGTAAACTTTACCCAAAAACGCCATGTTTTATTTTATGTATTTAATTTGATATGCTCCTTTGACTTAAAAACATGCCTCCAAAGTTCATTATGTGTCTTTTGTAGTTATGCCCAAATGACCAGTTGTGTGATTGTGTGATGCCATGACCAGATCAAAGGATCGCGTTAAATTAATAAAATCAACAACCGTTAAAGCCTATTTCAATAATAAATATTTACAACGACAAGACATTATCAATTGTCATAGTTCTTAGGGCAACTACCACTATGATTTATGACATGATTTGCGACTGCGTTGTCTTGCAGTATTTTATAGCTTAGCATGCAATTTAAACCTTTACTTAACCTTAACAGGGTGGAGGACCTGGGTCCTTTCTGTGTGGAGTCTGCATGTCCTCCCCGTGCCTGCGTGGGTTTACTCCGGATACTCTGGTTTCCTCCCACAGTCCAAAGACGTGTGTTAGGCATGGGTTTCCTCCCACAGTCCAAA
>JAUZSU010163074.1:0-13687 GCA_034780255.1 Parotocinclus maculicauda | reverse complement strand
TAGCAGCAAGGTGGGCAAAGTTGTAATAATGCGCATGCATTTTAGATGTAATATTTGTGAAAACAGACAAATTAATATAAGTTGAAATTTAGGAGTTAAAATATGTCTGGATATATCTTATAGGATATCTTAGGATATATCTTTTTCAGATTTGTTTAAGGTGTAGTAAAGTGAAAATTAAAGTATCCCATTGTCTGAAATATATATAATATAATATATATATTTCGGACAATGGGATACTTTAATTTTCACTTTACTACAATTTATATATATTATATATATTTCGGACAATGGGATACTTTAATTTTCACTTTACTACAATTTATAGTAGTCAGCCTACAGCTTGTGTAACAGTGTACATTTTCTGTACCCTCAAAATAACTGAACACACAGCTCAAAAGTGAGTATATCTTAGTGTTAATATTTTGTGTGGCCACTATTATTTTCCAGCAAAGCCTTAACCCTCTTGGGCATGGAGTAGAGCATCACTGGTTGCCACTGGAATGTTTTTCCACTCCTCCACGATGACACCACGGAGCAGGTGGATGCTAGCGACCTTGTGCTCCTCTACAGATGCTCAATAGGGTTTCGGTCTGACCTTTACCCTCAGTTTCTTTAGCAAGGCAGTTGTCATCTTATAGTTGTGTTTAGGGTCGTTAGCATGTTGGAATACTGAATAAACTGCGGCCAAGTTTACTAAGGGAGGAGATCATGCTCTGCTCAACTATGTCATACTACACTAGGCACAGATGAACGTATAGCCTAAATAAGGTAGCAGTTCTAAGCAGGGCAATTGTTATTGTTACACACTGAGTTTTAGACTTATAGCCAAGAAGGACAGGACAGCACTCACTCACTGGTCTAAAAGATGACTAAAACATGGAATTTTATTGTTACTATTCAAAAACAAAACTCATTCTGAAACTATATCATATACCTTCACTTTAAAATTATTACAAATAAAATTCAAACTATTGTGAATTTCTCTTAAGTAAAAGTTTGGTGGCATTAGCGTTCTTGTGTACAAGAAAGCGTTTAGCTTGTATATTCTGTAGTATCTCTTGCTTATTATTTCCATGCAGTTTTCTTGTGAAAATACCCTTTATATTTTCATTACAGTAGCAAAAACTTTTATATGACTGTGGGCAATGTCCATTTCTGTCAATGCTCCTTTTCACAGAATGTAATGTGGATGTTAATTTTGCAGGCCTAAATATGGTTGTTGTTTGTTCTATATTATATTATATTTCTGTATTTTGATCTCTAAATAGTACGTCAGTGGCTTTCACTGGGATGTTCGGCAGAATTCTGTTGTGTCTAACACAGATGAAAGCTAGTATGTAAAACTCTAGCAGCAAGGTGGGCAAAGTTGTAATAATGCGCATGCATTTTAGATGTAATATTTGTGAAAACAGACAAATTAATACAAGTTGAAATTTAGGAGTTAAAATATGTCTGTATATATCTTATAGGATATCTTAGGATATATCTTTTTCAGATTTGTTTAAGGTGCTCCTTCTATCCACATCCCAAAAGACATGCTCTGATCTTCTGAATGCTGGTAAGTCTAAACCACACTTTACTGTTGTAATGATTTCATCTGTTTTGCTGGAATAGGCAACACCTGCATTCCCTATCCCATGAAATGAGATCATAGCATTGCACAGGCTGGTTATAAAAGAGATACATAAAATATTTGATAGATGAGAACATATGAACAAATAGAGATCTCTGCTGCTCTTTGTAACATTATATAAGCTCCATGTCATGAGCGCTGCCCAATTCTAGGTTATGTATTGTTTATCTTCATTTAGAAGGATTTTAGTCACAAGGTAACAGCTGGAGACACAGGCATGGTAAAATGTTTAGGTGGGAATTGACAGTGCAAAATATGAAAAACAAAGTCCTCCTGGCCCGTAAAAGTTACAAACAATGTCTGTCTTGTACCTTTTTTATTGTGGTGGTGAAAGTACTTTACCATCATGGTGATAGGGACACAATCTGCTTTGTGTCACCAGTGCATCAAGTGGTTAAGGCTCTAGACTACTAATCAGAAGGTCTTGATTCGATTTTGAGTACAGCATTTGCCAGGCTACCACTGCCAAGTCTTTTACCCTCAACTGCTTAGCTCAAATTGTAATTCGCACTGAGCAGTGGTGTCTGCCAATGAATAAATATCAGTGTGAAATGTAAACAGCCCAGATAAACATGCTGCAACCTGACCAGAATACATAATGATTGTAAAATATAATTAAGTTTTTTTTTCTGTTATTATATTTTTAAAGGGGTCACACCGTGGCTTGGTGAGTAACACTTTAGCCTCACAGTGAGAAGATCCTGGGTTCAATCCCAGCTGTAGTATAGTGCAGTCTGGCTCTTTTTTGTGTGGAGTTTGCATGTCCTCCCTGAGTTAGTGTGTAAAAGTTTAAGACACAACATGAATGTCACCTTTTATTCATTCCACTTTTAAGCTGATTTCTCACTTTATTTCGTTTTGGTCAATGTGAAGCTTTACTATGAATTACAATATTTATTATGGAGTCCAGTGGAGTTTAAACGTGTGTCAGAGTTTGTGGGGATTGGGTTTCCGGAAAGTTACCAAGCACCTTTATGACTACCTGCTCCATCGTTGTGAAACTAGTGTGCTCCCTTATGTTATGAGATTACTCCAGTAACCCAGAATTAGACTGTAAAGGTTGTTTTAGATCAATGAAATCACCACAACTTTTGACAGACATGCACAGGCAATAATAGCCCTGAAAGAATAACATAACATCAAGAATGCCACACCCACCTCGACACTGGACAGGCTGCCGATTCCACATTATGTACTTCATTAATACCTGCTTTGTATTTATACATTAATAGGTTGTGCTTGATTATTGTAATTATACAAAGCTTCTGAATAGACAGTGCTATACTGTTCACATAAATTCAGGGATAAAATAATCCATAATGAAATATTCCCAAGTTGTTTATGAGAAGTGTATATTCATACCTTATAGGTACATATTAGAGTCTACATTAGATTTTGGGAGGTAGGTTGAGTACATGGAGGAATGCTATCCTAAAATACTGCACTTTTTCATATCTCTAAAAACTGATTGGTAAGTTTGTCTGAAGTTGCCACCATTTTCCTTTTAATACAGTGTAATACTCTATGTTCCCCTCTCTCATTCTATTGAGAAATTGGGGCATATTTGATAGGGGTGACATTATCTTAATCATTGTCCTCTTGTTCTGAATGAGGCCTGGTTGAATATGCTGAGATAGTGAGCAGCTCTAGACCTCTATGGAGGTCATTTGTAAAATATATTGACCAATTTCAGACTCCACTGGGTCTTAATGATGTGACATTCCTGATGGTGAAGTGTAGGTCAATACCGGTGGAAATATATAATTAAAAGCAATAAGATTCTTATCTGCAAAAATCTGTATTGGATCTCAGATAGATTAGGAGGCTAAAGTTTATGGTGTGTGGATAGATTGATTGTAGTAAGGTCTAGGGAATATAGATGTGTTGACATTATTTTAATTGGCTTTTTAAACAAATAAAACATCCTGTATTCCAGAGCAGTAACAAGCTTGAATGGTTTTTTTTTCTTATCTTTTTTCATTTATTTGTTCAGCATGATCCTTTGGAAATTTTCTAACCTTATCTCAAAAGCTTTACTGAGATTTTGGTAAAAAATCGAGGTGAAACGGAGGTGTTTTTCCTGTGGATGATTTTATTGTCAAGTCCTGCATTATGCAGCTCATATTTTTTGAGGGTTTTATTGGTTGGTCGGATGTATTGAGGGCCCTTAAGCCTGCATGCTCCGTTGGAGGGCTGTGTCCTCTTGACCTTCCTCTCTGTAGCTTGTTCTGCTTATTGTGCTAGGACTGTATAAAGGCCAGCACACACAGCAGGCATCCAACACAATGCAAACAATTAAATACTTTCACGTCTACTGATGTAAACGGGGTAATTCTTTAAGTCTCGTGATTCTTGCGTGTGAATAATTTAAATGCATGGGTTTGTTTGATGACTGTTCATTTATGACATTCATCAAGTCATCTATTCTCAATAAATGACCTTTTCTGATGTGGGGTAGAATATGTCTAAATCATGGTAACACTGGAGAAATACAGCTTGGACATGTGTATGCGGTGTATTTTTACAGAATTTCGCAGATATCATGTCACAACGGTTAAGGGCCTTGCCCAGAGGCACCACCGTCTCAGCTTGGTGGAGCCATGATTTAAACTAATAACCTTCCTATTTGTTGTTCAGATAGTTTACCATCTAGTCATCACTGTCCAACAAATGTAAGGGATCACACATTTACCTACTTACACTGGCACGAGTTAGAATTGCCAATCAATCTATGTTGTCCTTTGGGCAAGTCAGATCGTATCACCCCAATCATGCTAATGACGTTTAAAGCCCTCTTCACTATATATATATATATTCCTGATCCCCCAGAGCAGTATGGTCCATTTACATGAGGATTACTGACAGCCGAAGCAGTCCAAGTTATTATTTATATATTCTTGTGTTTAATGCCCTCTTGTCCTGTACAGGGTCCGTGTGTGTGTGTGTGAGAGAGAGAGGTGGGGGGTGTATTTGTATTAGTAGTACATAATAGTTTCTGACCTCATATAACTATCTTACTAGGGTTGTCCTGCTTCAGTTGTTTTTTCTTTCCTACTGATTGAACTATAGTTTGCTGTAATCCCTTTTCCCCGTTTGTTTTTCTTGAATAACAAAATGCACAGATGTATCAGTGGTTAAGACTGTCGTGTGTTCAAGCTGTCAGTCTTGAACCCTTGTGCAAGGCCTTTAACTTTCAATAGTTTGGCTCAACTATAATCCTATGTGGATAAAGAGAGGCTATTTGCTGCCAGTATAAACTTGTATGACCTTATATTTATATTATACCCTCATGTTTAATATATATATATACATATTGGAGCAGCCTGGGTCCTTTTGTGTGAAGACTGCATATCCTCTCTGTGTCTGTGGTCTGTGTGGGTTTACTCCAGGTATTTCTGTTTCCTTCCGCTGTTCAAAGACCAATTAAGTTAATTGATTGTGCTAAATTGGCCTGACATGAGTGTATATATGACTAGTCTTGATGCAACATTGTGAATGAATGTAACCTTATGTTTGTCGAAATAGCCTTTGATGCAAAACGCGATGTTAGATAAATCGAACAAACCAATTTAGGTTTTTTTCATTTACCTTTCTTATGCAAGCATGTTATGTTATATTTAATATTCTCAGAAATATTGCTTTTAGCCTTTTTGCGTGGGCACAAATAAATGAGGTGTGTTTTTTAGTTGTTTGTGTGTAAATGTCTCTTTGAAGGGTAACATAATGTCACTGACACCTTTGGGAAAACCTTTTGAGTGAAAATGGCAGCATGCAAGAAAGTAAAGTGTGGAAGCTTAATACCCATATTTGATATTATACTTAATAATTTACATTTTCTGTCTTCTGTCTAATATATGCAAGATGAATAACTTGACAGGGATAAATGAGTTATTTTGGTACATTTTGAATGGAAAATAAACAAATGAGGTTGTGGTCCCTCAGCACTGCATGTCATTTTAAAGTTACAGCCTATTTGATAGTAGTTTAATAGTCTTGTATACAACGCTTTTATACTGCTTCAAACCACTGCTTAAAATTTGTGTTGGCAATGTGTGTGCAGCCAGGATTTGAGTGTGTAGGATTTAAGTGTGTAGCCATGCTTATCAGAGATCCACTGTTTAAGAGGCCAATTGTTACTGCTACTACTACTACTACTGCAACTGTTAGATCTTAATATAGTCCAGGCTTAAGGGCCACTCAGCAGCCGGCCTAAGATAACAGTTCATTTGGAGTTTCCTGTCTCTAAAATGCCTAGCCCTGCTGCATTGCTTGTCAGCTACTGAAATACATGAATCATTTTTAGGTTTCAAAGCTCCTTTGGGATATTCATATGAATTTACCACACATTTTCAGACATTTAATTGCAATGGAAATGACCCTGGATGAGCAGGATTAAATCCTCCAAAACATTTTATCAGTACTGTTAATGCTGCGGCATCAGCTAGTCACTTTAGCAGTCAGTGTTTGGATTCTTATGCATAATTAGATGATAGCCAAGGCTAATCCGTTTGCTATGCTCTTTAGTCACATCGAGCTACACAGGCTGAATAGGTCTTATCATTATACACTTAATAAAGCCTTAAGACTTTTACAATGGTTGATCCTTCTATATATTTTTTTTTAACACAGGATTATGTCTTGCTTGTTGCCACACAGGAATAAACATGCATTCGTTGTAATCACAAAGCATGAATCACTGACTTATGCATACAGTGTCTCACAAAATGTTAATTAATCATTCTAATTTAAAGAACACCAGTAAAAAATATTGTTTGAATATTTGTAAAAAAGGGAATTTGTGAATTACACATTTCTGAATACATTTCAGGCTTTTGGGGGTCATACTATTGCATCTGCTGGTGTTTTGGAAAGGTTCAGAACTAAACTGGCTTGTTAACGGGGCACTGTTATGTGCCATATTGATTTTTGTTCCCTGTGGAGGTTGTTTCAGTTAAGAGAAACAACAACACATGTTATTTGACTTGAGGTGCCCCAAACTTTGCAATTTGTACATGAATAAATGCACAGTATGGACTAAATATATAGACAGAAGGAGCAGCATAAGGTCTGTCTAAACAGCCAAGCCATGTAGAAAATTTGTTCAAATTACACATGATTGTAACCATCGTGAGTAGCAGAATATGGGCATGTGGCAGCACATAACATATGTAGATGTAAGGCTGTGGAAGACCAAACACAACAAACTTGAATGAATGAGGAGCATCCAAAATATGTTATTGTTAATAAGTGCAGTGTAGTGCCAACCAATTTCTTAGGTACATCTGCTAGTATTAAGATGGGACCCCAGTTTTGCTTTCTGAAGTGCCCTTATTCTTAATGGCATAGATTAAATATTCCTCTCAGATTTTGGTCCATATTGACATGATAGCATCATGCAGTTGCTGCAGATCCATCATGCAAATCTCTACTTTCACCAGATCCCAGATGGGTTCAGTCACCAAATCTCAATCAAATAGAACACGTCTGGTCCCTCTTCCCTGACCCTGGGTATCAACAGGCAGTTTTGCCCAGATATATATATCACTCACTGGAAATTTTCAGTTTATTGGACCATTCTCTCTAAACCTTCTCTTGCCTCACAGCAAGAAGACTTCCCGGGTTCAATCCCAGGTTGGAGGGCCTGGGTCCTTTCTGTGTGGAGTCTGCATGTCCTCCCTGTGTCTGCGTTACTCTAAATTGGCATTGACTATTGATTTGAGATGAACTTGTGTATGGATATAACCTTGTGTGTGTCGATAAGATGGCCACTGATGCTGATAGCGACGTTAAAGAAACCAAACAAACAAACAAACCCTAGGTGTGGCTATTCCAAATAAGATCAACATACCAACAATAATGCCATGTTCAGAATCACTTAATTCACCTTCTATCCCCACTCTGATGCTCAGTTTGAACTTCAATAGGTTGTCTTGGCCACAGATAAATGTATGAATGTATTGAGATTCTTCCATGTGATTGGCTGATTTGATATTTGCGGTAACAAGAAGTGGAACTGGTGTATCTAGTGGCCTGTGAGTGTATGCTAGCGTAGACATTTAAAGCACTTGTAAAACTTATAGCATTTTTAAAACATACTGTTTTCAGTGCAACATTTAATATATTTTGTTTCTTTCATCCATTTTAAGTCCTCAATTATGTTTGGCTGGAGCTTACTTAATGTGCACTTAAGCACTCTGGGCCACAATTATAAGGCTTGTGCTTAAACAGTTCAGCGTGTATCACTTTGATTTGATGCATTATGAATTTAATGCAGCCCTAAAAACTGTTAAGATCAATCATTTGCTATGTGGGCCAACAGGCTCCACCACCCTTGTTTGAGTATGTTTTGTTAGTTTTTTTCTGTTTAGTTTTTTTTTTCCTTGATGGAAATTATAGCATATTAAGAAGTCCTTTCTGAGGAAGAATGGATAATTAATTGGAACTATACACCACTCACAAAAACAATAAATCGGTTTGATATTCAGCCAAAATATGGTAGCATAATTTACTCTCCTTTAAGGCTCTAATTGGGCAGTTCCCCACCATTATATAGTTAATATACTAATTTTATTCATATTACCCTTTTAAAATGATATTGAGGTTCGCATGTGACACAAAATACATGGATAATTTATAAGCTGAGCATTTTACAGTATTAGGGTTCATTAGGTCAGCTCCAACACCAGCACTACCAACCATTTTCCCCTCCAGTTATTGCTTAGCCTGTTACACACGTGATATTTACCACAAGTGCAAATATGTCTCAAAATGACTCCCCTGTACATCTGGGCACTTCAAACCCAGATTGAAATAAAATGATTAAACAACACTCTAATGAAAGACCTTATTTCTCCTTTATAAGCTATATGCAAAACTCATAAAGCAACAAGAAAGTATTTTTACTGACAATATCTCAAAGTATGTGAGGTGTATTTGACATATTTGGAGACTGAAGGGACCTCCATTTTCATGTAGGATGAAAATGGATAATAGAAAACATACAAACACTGATTACACAATATAAATGAAGCACCATTATCTGTTATATACTTTTACGAAAGACCAGTTGTTTAAATAAAATGTATGTATTTAGTTTAAGGTGTTGATCATTTCTTTCTAGACATGCTAGTTCTTCTGTGTCTTTAGATGAAGTGACACATATTGGTTACCTACAGTATGAGCAACACTTTTATTAATACTATCCCATATCTGACAACTGGTAATGTGATACAAAAGAAGACAATAACATGCATTCATTACAAAAGCTTCACATATCAGTAATTAATAGGGCTGTACATTTTTTTTATTTAGTTATGATGAGTGCTACTAATTACATGATCTAGAAAAAAAGAAACAAGAAAATTATCTTAGACAAACACATTTTTTACTTACTTTTTTCAAAATTAAAAATACAAAATACTTGCAGGCACAACTATTCTTCCACCACTGAAAAAAACACTGGTCATCTAACCCAATTAATTTAATATTTTTTTTTAGGTTATTTGCTTAGCCTTTTGCCTGTCACGCTCATACGGGCGAGAATTGGGAAGACTGTTGCTGCTCCGAGTTCCTTCTTTTTATTCTCTGCAGTGAGCCATACCATTCTCTGAAAACTCACCATACTCCGCCAAGTGTTTGTTTTTTAAATGACATATTAAATTAGTTGTGTTGAAGCATTTTCATGCGCTTTCCCCACAAGCTATTTTTTTGCTGCATGTGTTACAGTCTGAAGTTTTACACATCTTTTTGTGAGATTATTGGTTAGTTGCAAACTAGAAATTCAATTATCCGATGATGCCATGTAAATTGGAGGTTTCCCATTAGCTGATTACTTCAGTGCATGTATATTCATTGATTACTGACAAAATCTGATTTTCTGCATATATTTTATTATCAAGTGTATGTAAACACACTCAGAGTTTTAGGCTCTGGGTAAAGATATGCAAGTTCAAATCATGGCACCACCAAACTACTACTGCTGTTAATACTACTCCTATTAACCTTTAATTTTCAACTTAAGTTTAATTTAGTCTGAAAAAGCACATCTACTACATTCTCTAAATATATTCATTTCTAGCCCTCACCCAGCTAGAGGCATTAAGCAGCATTTGGCAACCATTAAAATTTGTACATAATATTTGTAAGTCCTGTTGCATTCACCTTCATCTGGTATACATCCTATTGATATTAGGCACTGAAAAAGATATTTGAAAGATACAAATTATCAATCACACATCACCACACTGGGTGCTATTGTATAGATGAGATTTGGTCACAAATGGGAAGCCATCTGTTCATTGCAGGAAGAGAAAAAGTGTAGTTAAAATGGAAATGTAAGAAATCCCTGGGTCATTTAAATATCATGAATAAAACACAGCTTAACAGGCTCAAACCTTTGCCTGCATTTGTCATGGCAAATGGTAACCCTACCGAAAACCTTTTAAAGGTGGAAAACCGCTGGAGAGAAACAAGCCGCTTACACAATTCATGCAGCAAATGAGTTCGCTTCTGCTCGAGTGAGATTGAAAAAGCAAAAGTGAGAGAGCAGATGACAGTTTGCTACTTCTCAGGCTCTGGCTCTGCTGGATCACACACTGTGCCGCTGAGATGACGAGATGAAGCATACACTCATACTTTCCCATCCATTTTGACCTGCACAGGGGTTCAGAGAAATAACATCTCACTGGGTATGCTGCTGGCCTTACCACAAGTGATGACTGGTGTTTGTGCATATGTTCACAAATGATCACTTCATTGCACAGGCCAGTTACAGCAGTACACGTTTGCAGTTATGATGTATAAATGCAAAGTCATTGTACATAACACATCTTACTATTTTAGCTATGCAAGTTGTAAATATTAGAAATAAATTGTAAGGCTTATATGTACACTGGTCACAATTCCTGATTCCCAGTGCACTGTTTGACAGCCATCAGTCAAATATGTCCAATTAATGCATAGACATTTTATTTTTGTTCAGAATACACATGTCTACACGCCAATGAGTGCCAGTAAATCCAGCATATGTGTCTGGACACATAGGATAGAAGTCAGAGAATCACAGACCTCACAGATTGTCTATTAGCAATGTATTGGGGGACTTCATGAGAAAATTTGCATAAAAGCTGTCCTGTTCACTGGAAGCGGTTTATTTTTAATAAACAAACAGCACAATATTGCAATAAGGTAGCTAATCATTTGATTTAATAAAGTTTTGATTTCCACCAATATTAATGAATAGTATGCATGCTTTGCTAAACATTTCTAGGCTTTTTTTTTTATTAAAACTGAAAACAAAGCCAGGCTTCACATGTATTTTTTTGAGCTAGCATTTGTATGCATTTGGGACTGTAGTTAAAGTTCTGGATTATGAACCACCTTTGTCAAGCCGACACTGGGACCTGTTCACCCACAACTACTTGGTTTGTAAGCCTATTTCTTTCTCAGTACCTGTTTACCTTTCTTCTTATCTTAAAAAAAGCACAATTTCTGCTGTCTAGGTATTTTTGCCACATTTCCACTGATGTTGCATAACCATCTCAAATTTCTGACTTTGAGAGATTAATTATTGTGACACTGTTATTTTACTCTTTGACTCTTTTTTCACTCCTGTGCACACCTCAGATTCTGGTCAACAACTGGTGTGGCTTCATGCTACTTTTACCCAGCTGTGCAAACTATTGGCATTGAACAAAAGGGCAGTACTATTCAGTGTGTTTTTGGAGGACTGCCCCTTGATGTGGGGAACACAGAATTCCAATAATTATTCTTCATTCAACAGTGACAGTTTTGTCATAAACAGTTTCTGATAAGACAGAAACTTAAAGATTTCCCTGTTTTATTTATTTATTTGATTCTCTCAAACTGAAAATGAAAGCTTTTTGTCATTAACAATTTTAATTGTGCATGCAAGGCCAGATTTGATGAATGAGATCTGCTCCCATTTTGGTATGACACAGTTGGAGAACTGACTCTATCATTATAGAAAAAAATAAAATAAAAGGAGTTATTTAGCACTGCTCTGACTGCCCATGGTGTCTGAACACAGCTTAGGTCATTGGGAAACAAGATATTTTATTTAAATACGAGTGGCGTGAGATGAAGCATTTAGAACTAGCTCAGAGTTCACTATAAATGACACCAACAGAAATGCAAACTATGTTTTAGTGGCAACTGATGTTGTTGCATTTGCTAGATTTCTGATTTGGTTGTCCACCTTCAGCCTTCTTCACTCCTCTTGGTGAGAAAGACCCGTGTTTGTGTGCTGTGTTTGAAAGAAACTCTGGTTTCGTGTCAGTGTGAGTTAACCATGAAGCAGATCCTGAATTTGGAACCTGAGGCTGATGTCAGACTGCCAGCGGGATGATGGGAGTTAGAGTATTGCCAACGACATCTAGGCGGATTGCTCTTTGAAATGTGACAGTCAGAGAGCAGAGAATTCCCATCATGGTCCTTTCCTGAGCAGGGACAAGGGCTTAGCAAACAGAAAGTAGTCTTCTCCATGGGGAACAGGTTTAGTAGCCAGCAGCTGTCCACTGCCAATCCACCTGCCAACTTCAGGTGTACACACAGATGCCTGTCAGATCTAACCAGCAGTCACTATTAAAAATGTCTACGCTCTGTGTTTTGCTTACTCTTGAATTTTAATATATATAGTTATTATAAACACACTGTAGACTTGGTATTTGTTGGAGTGCACTTGGTGTTGTTTTTGTATAGTTATTCTCTGGTCAAACTTTGGCAAGAATAAACCTTATGATATAATTCCTAAAATTCAGAGGAATTATTATTGCTCAATTAGAAGTGTAAACTGCAGTGTAAACTGTACACCATGCATCGTGGTGATACACTTGTTAGTTCTGATGTTTCAACTGGATTAAGGTAAAGACTTTGAATTGGACATTATTCTTTTTTAACATTTCTTTGATAGAACAACTTGTGTGCTTAGACCAGTTGTCCTGCTGCTTGACCCACATTTCTCTTTAGATTTGCTTCACAGACAGATGTCCTGACATTTTTTTTATTTGCCATTTTAATTAGGAATTGTTTGTTGATTGGATTATAATTGTTTAGAATTAATTGTTCCATCAATGATGGCCAGCTGTCCTGGCCCAGATGACACAAAACAGGTCCAAACCACAATGCTATTCTTGTGTTTTGCAGATAAGGCAAGATACTATATTGTCCAAACATTGCACACCTAGACAGAAAGCAATATCAATATCGGTGTTATTGTGTAAAGTTGGTCAGATGTGACGGTGGCAAGGTTATTGCATTTATGGTAAACGGAGATTATAGATTATGGTATGGATTTCTTGCATGACATTTTGAGAGAAATATTAGATTCTTATTGGCATAATTTCTACCAGTAAGCTATTGTGCACTGATTATAGCCAGTGATCTCTTCTTTAGCCCTTTAAGGTACTTCAATTGAGCACCCATTTATAGTGATCAAAACTGACAAGACACTGTTGGAATCTGTGCCTTACAAGATTGGCCCTAAAGATAATTACTGGAGTGGGGATCTAGTAGACAGCCATGTGTTTAGGTTGGTCTCTCAGTTTTGTTGCAGAATCTTTATCCACTTGCTACTTGCTACCAGTTTCATAAAAATAAGTCTGGCACATCATGGGTAATAATAATTTTAAATCACAGAAGTGGTGGAGGTGGAAATGGAGCTGTTGTTTTTTATCATGCCAAAGTAATAAGATTTAGATGTACCACCACAACCTTACTCGTCTAATGATATACTATAATTATTACCTGATTGTACTGTATTACAAAGGTTAGTGCTGTCACCTCAGTGCTTGAGATTACCATTTGATTAATAATAATAATAATAATAATAATAATAATATGTTTAATTTATATAGCGCCTTTCTACCACTCAGGACCGCTTTACAATATTACAGGTGAAACACAGAGATTACACACCGTTTAGAACAGAGACAATAGACAGAAAGATGGGGGGGGATTTTATCTAAGACGAAAAAAGGTAACTTTTAAGGAGGGATTTAAATTCAAGTAGGGTAGAAGCAGACCTAATGGGTA